>WITN01001170.1:0-23819 GCA_015025155.1 Lactarius quietus
TGGGAAGGATTTGACCAGCCTTGAAAGATCTAGGCTGCGACATTTACATCAACGAACTCACACAGGAAGAGGTACGAGAATTGAATACCATCAATGAGGCCATCAAACCAGCGTCCCATACACCATCCCCATCACCAAGTACCAAGAGTAACGCATCTCTAGGAGCAAGATCATCTTCCCCCTCACAACAAGGAATCACTTTAGCAACTGCCACAGAATCATTACGCCTAGGAGCAATGGCGACACTTACCTCTCATGTTCAAACTCAAGCTGCCACGGAAAATCCACCTGTACAGCCAGCTTACTCACTTACTGCTTCACCAATAGCACCAACCGTCACAGCATTTCGAGCACTTGCAGATCCTCAAATCAACCAGGAGCACCTCCTCCAAATCCCCCAGCTGGAGGAAATGGAGGCGGAAATGGTGGAGGAGGAGGCGGTAATGGTGGAGGAGGTGGCGGAGCAGGACCACCTTTCGGAAACCCGCCAGCTCAATTACCAGCAGTGCAAGCACCCTTACCAGCAGTACATGACAAATTTTGTGGCAATCCACCCGCGGTCTTTGTGGGTGACCGAGAGAAGGCAGAAGAATTCCTCATGCCGTGGAGTTTATACGAAGGAATCAATTCAACCCACTCTATTATGCGCAGTCCATATCAAAAGCTATGTTGTTTCTCACCTACATCCAGGGAACTGCAGTAACCGAATGGGTAGGATCAATGGTGGCTTGGCTACGAGTTCAAGTCGATGTCAACGGACAGGACCCTCTCGACGACTGGTTGTGGTACAACACCCACTCCTCGTTTATGAGGCAATATGCAGATACTCTTAAAGAAGAGAAGGCACAGACGGAACTGAGAAGAGGTATCAAGATGGAGAGAGGGGACATTGACGCGTATGTGGCGAAATTCGAACAATTGGTCAGATATGCTGGCTACAATATAGATCAACCAATGGTTCTCAATCTATTCGCAAATGGACTGCCGAACAAGTTGCAAGAAACCATCTACCTTCACGATGATCCCACGGATTATGAAGATTGGAAAAGAGCAGCCATTAAACGTCAAGGTCAATATCTCCATCTAAAGAACAAGATCGATCAGTATAAAATACAACCTCGACCACCCACACCAAGTCAATCAAATTGGAGACAATTCAGATGCCATCCCGACACAATGGATACGTCGGCAGATCGAGCTTTGTTCAGCTCAAACTCGAATAGCCACAGCCGTGTACGGCAACAACTACTCTCGCACGAGGTATCCTTCTCCTCTGCGCTCTGGTTTCAAAGTAGATCTCAAAATGAGGAAGATACAAAGCGAGGATTGCTCTGATGATTGCGGCGCCAGCACTGACGACAACGACGCCACCTGGGGTCGCCGTTCCTACTCTTCAAACCCCTCCCTCAGAACTCTTGCGCAAGAGGGTGATTGGCACACGCAGAAGAAGTTTTGGCCCAACCGAGGCCCTATCTTAACAATCCTCGACCCCCGTTCAAACCTCGTGAAGGGTTCCTGCAAAGGCAACAACCCCCAGATCTAAGGGAAGTAATTTGTTATAATTGTCAGAAGAAAGGACACCTCAGTTGCAATTGCTCCCAGCCACGTCAACTACGAAACCCACCTAGGCCCTTTAGCAATTCTCAGGGTATAGAGGTGGTGGATGATCGATCTGAAGTCGGAGAAGATCTCCACATTGCTCAAATGGTAGCGGACAACCGCACTACTGAAGAAAGGAAGAACGACTGGCTGTGAACAGCAGCTAACAAAACTGAAGAGTTCAAAGCATTGGCGATGCAGGAGTTGATGGGGAATAAGGATTTTGGGGACGCCTAAACCCGACAGCCTGGGTGAGGGCATTACGTTGTAACGCTGTATACATAACTCGCTTCCGTTCTATGCGAATTCCAGTATCAATTCGAACCAGCAACAACAAGGCCGATATCAAAACATTAGTGGACTCAGGAGCCACAGACAATTTTATAAACCCACGATTCGTGAAAAGGATGGGATTGGGAACAGCCTTATTGCCGCAACCGAAACAATTGTTCAATATTGACGACACTCATAACAAAAAGGGATCAGTCACCCATTTTGTCAATTTACAAATATTGACAAAAGGGATTGTCAGGAAAATGAGATTCCTCATTGCGGACATCGGAAAAGAAGAACTTCTCCTTGGGTATCCATGGCTCAGTACTTTCGAACCAAAGTTCAGTTGGAAGCATGGGACCATCGATGAAAACATCTTACCAATCGTCATCAAATCATGTCATCCCATGGTCAACACCAGCGTGGTAGCCCACATACTTTCCAAAACAAACAAACATAATATCATTGCTAAATTGGGAGCGCAATGTTCTATTAGAGGGGCAGCTACTGATCTTGCTATCGCCGCAGGACCCAAAGAGGAAGTTACAATTCCTGAAGAATATGACGACTTTAAAAGGGTTTTTAGCAAAGAAGAATCCCATCGATTTCCCCCTTCTCGGGAATGGGATCACGCGATCGAGTTCAAAGCGAACACTCCAGATCACATCAATTGCTCCATATACGAATTGTCACAATTGGAGGACAAACCATTACGAGAGTTCATAACAGAACACCTCAACAAAGGGTATGTCAGACCCTCTAAATCGCAGTACGCATCGCCATTCTTCTTTGTAAAAAAGAAGGACAGAAAACTACACCCGGTACAGGACTACCAAAGAATCAACGAGTTCACCATCCGCAATAACTACCCATTACCCTTGATTCAAACTCTCATCAAAGACCTTAGCGGTGCACATATTTACACCAAACTCGATGTATGATGGGGATACAACAACATACGCATCAAAGTGGGAGATGAGCATAAGGCAGCATTCAAAACACCCTATGGGCTCTTCGAACCTACGGTGATGTTTTTTGGATTAACAAACTCACCCGCTACATTCCAGTCGATGATGAATCATATATATAGAGACACGATTGCCAAACATGACGAAAAAGGAACCACTATTCGCGTCTATATGGACGACATTGGCATCGCTACTTGGACAAACCTAGCCGACCACGTCAAGGCAGTCCGAGACATCTTGAAAGTAGCAGCAAAGTACGATTTATTTTTCAAGCCGGTGAAATGCACCTTTCACTCCACATCCCTCGATTACCTGGGGGTAATCCTTGAAAAAGGGGTAACACGTATGGATCCCGTCAAAATTGCTGGCATAAAAGACTGGCCAACGCCAACGAAAGTTAAGGACGTACGATCTTTTCTGGGATTTTGCAATTTTTACTGCCTGTTTATCAAAGGGTTCGCATCGATCGCCAAACCACTGAACGAACTCACGAAGAAAACCACGGAATGGCACTGGGGCCCAACAGAACAACACGCGTTTGACATACTAAAAAGACGTGTCACAAGCGAACCAGTGCTTGCACATCCGGTATTACAAGATCAATTCAAACTGGAAGTAGATGCCTCAGGATTCGTGGTGGGAGCGGTACTACTCCAAAAGAAAACTGATGGCAAAAGACGTCCCATAGGCTATTACTCCGCAACATTAAATGCAGCAGAGCGAAACTATGATATCTATGACCTTGAACTATTGGCAATAGTCAAGGCGTTACATCACTGGAGACCTTTATTAGTGGGATCACACCACAAAATCAAAGTATTTTCGGACCACATGAACTTGCGATACTGGAGAGAGCCTCAAAAGATTAGTTGACAAGTCGCAAGGGAAGTACTGGAATTATCAGAGTACAATCTCGAGATTCATCACATAAAAGGAACTGCAAACGGACGAGCTGATGCGTTATCAAGACGACCCGATTATGAACATGGGGAACAAGATAATGAAAATGTTACAGTGCTACCAGATAAGTTATTCATATGAACTACAAACGCACACCGCACTGGAATGCCCATCCATTCTTCAGCAACCTTCTCAGTACAAGAAATGATGTCGACTAGCAACAAGGACACACAAGATGAAAAGACCATTAAAACGTGGATAGATCCTCACAAACTCAAGAAGATCAACGGGGTATGGTACAAAGAAGGCAGAAAAGTGATCACCAAGGGAAATGAAGAGCGAAGGTCAATCATCGCCGATCATCACGATACCCCAGTACACGGTCATCCAGGGATCAGCAAAACTGGCAAAATAGTAGAACAATACTATTGGTGGCCAACGATTCGACAGGATGTGTTGGCATACGTAAAAGGCTGCGCTGAATGCCAACGAAACAAGATCAACAATTGCCCTATTAGGGCTTCACTACAACCCATATTTCCCAAACCGGAAGCTATGCCATTCAAAACTATCGCTCTTGATTTTATCACTAAATTACCAATTGCACAAGGTTATGATTCTATCCTCACAGTCACGGACCACGACTGTACCAAAGCGTCCGTATTCATTCCTTGTAATGAAGAAATCGACGCAGAAGAAACAGCTGCGCTGTATATCAAACATGTGTTCATGCGATACGGACTGCCAAACAAAATCATCAGCGATAGAGACCCCCGATTCGCATCCAAGTTCACGAGGGAATTATGCAAACAACTGGGAATTAGTCAAAACATTTCCACCGCTTATCACCCTCATACAGATGGACAATCGGAGCGAACAAATCAATGGCTAGAACAATATCTTCGCTTTTGGGTAAATGAAAGACAAGACAATTGGAACCTTTACCTCCCGATAGCAGAATTCACACATAACAATTGGCCCAGCGAGGCCACAGGACAGTCTCCATTCTTCTTATTGATGGGGCATAACCCTCGTGCTGATTGGAACTCCATGCCTAGTCCTCTTCCGCAAGTGGTGTTGCGCCTCGATCAATTCAAGCAAGCACGAGAACAAGCCCAAAAGCAAATTTTCAAGGCCCAGAAGTCATGGGTCTCACATAAAGATACGCCCAAATTCCAAACAGGGGATCGCGTATGGCTGGAGGGACATCACCTGAGAACTCATCAACCAAGCGCCAAGCTTGCGCCCAAAAGACATGGACCGTTTCAGATTGTCCAGGTGATGTCTCTGTCAATTATTGATTGGAATTACCTGCCAAATGGGGCATTCATGACGTGTTTCACATCGATCTTCTCACCCCCTATCGCGAGACTTCCTTTCATGGATCAAATTTCTCAAGACCTCCCCCTGAATTAATCGATGGGGAAGAAGAATACGAAATTGAGAAGATTCTAGACCAACGGCAATTCGGCAGAACAAGGCGCAAACAATTTCTTATCAAATGGAAGGGGTACCCAGACTCGGAGTCGCAGTGGGTCAACGCCACTGACGTACATGCCCCTGGCGCCTTAGCTGAGTTCAAATGGTCTTTAAATCTTACTCCCTCACACATAAAAGCAGGCCAATCGGTAGACGAAGCACATCAGTTCTTCCTCCGACGAACAATGACTACTGCCTCCACTGCTTCTTCCCCATCCCCAACATCGTCTTACCATGTCCCTCATATCCAACAGCGTACCTATGCAGAAGTCACTGCTCCCGCCACCATCCAGCCCAACTATGAAGAAATTGCCGCAGCTTTCCGATGCATCGAACCCGGTGATGTCATCCCCAAAACCCCTGATGTATGCGGACACGACTCTGGAGGATTGGAAGAAGACCAATCGGACTTGGAGGAGGGAACAAATACTCGCTTCGAGAGTATCATTGTTCCACAAACGCTTATCAAGGTTCCAAGCGTCTCCGACCTCAGTGACGTGGACAGAGTTTGTGGAAGCTGTAAGCAAACCGCCCTGTCATGTCCAGGCCATCCTGACGCCAAATCATCCCACATCCACTACGACTGTGGACAACTCATCTATAACTGCACATGTAATAACGACCCCGTCTGCATCCCTCTGCCGCCAACGCCTCGATATATCAATGTCGACCCCCCTACCAATGTCATCATGGACCCCGCGACGTCCTGGGGTATTCACATCCGTGCCACACTCCAAGCTCGAGAAGACAACTCGGATAAAGAAAACCAAGATCCCCGCGAAGTACTGGGACCGCAAAATGAAGGGATACCACTTGTGCCGAGGAGGGCGAGGTGAGGAAGAAGAGCTGGTGTGGGAGCAGCAAAAGAGAGTCCTTGCTTCCCTGACTACCGTGGAGGAGGAGTCTGAGCTGACCAACAGCGTGCACAAGACAAAGCGGATGCCCCGACGGGTTCGAGCTGAACATCCCCCCTAGGTTCATCGCCTTCCGGATGACCATCAACGGTCATCTCACAGTTGCTAAATACATCCATGTGATGCCCGGCAACAACCCCATCGTTTATGGGTGTATGGAGAAAGGGGGTGAAATACAACAAGGTGAAGTACACGCTGCTCCTGATTTCGACTCAGTGGAGCGCGACTACACTCACAATCAAATGCGCTATCTTCGACAGGACTATGGTGATCACCATGGAGTCGACCTGGCCATGGCTCAGATCCCAGACTGGTCCTTGTGGGCCGAGGTCCTTCATTACTGAGGGTTGTCAACCCGGTACTCCGAACTTGCCGAGCGGATTACCGCTTTGGAAAACGAACAGTACGTGGTTGGCAATGAGGTCAGGAAGTGTACACGGCGCCTTGAAGCTGCCAATGCACTGCAGAGGATTATGGACAAAGAAGTGACGGTTACCAGAGGTGCGAGGATTATCCCTTGGGTTTTTGAACGAGGACGTTCGGTCTGAAAAAGGGGTAATGTCACGATTGACATGTTACGGACTAATCATCAGCATCATTACGAGGTCTCGGAGTTCGGGACGCTTACTATATGGTTATGACTATGATAGTAAGCCTTCATTAGTCATGGACACTTACGCGTCGCCGGTGTTTGGGTTTACCGGTGTTTCAGGATATATCATGACTCATTACTAGGATCGTTGTACTAGGATTTGATGTTCTAGCTGTGCTTTAAAGCCAGCGTGTATATGTATATAAGTCGTGTAGTAAAGACCAAGGCTCTCTAGCTTGGTCTTCTTGAATCATCACCATTCGTCTCTTCCACTCTCTTCTCATCCAATCTATCGATTGAAGCTTATCCCTCGGGATACCCTAGTGTCTACTTAGCGACCTAGTGGCAGTGCAACTAAGCTAAGTTGCCAGTGACTACCAAGATTCATCCATACTCTCGAGCTTCACGCCGCAGATCGGTTCAAGTCGAACCAGTGTTAGGTGATAACGCTACATATGGCTTTACATGGAGTTTACTCTGACTGGCGATTATGCTTTCTCAGGAAAGGAGTAACACTTCTCTCCAATCTTATGGACCACCATGATAATGATTTATGGAAGTGCTGTTGCGTTCGATGCGCCAGCCTGTTTTGATTAGTCCATCCACCCTTTTCTTTCAAATTGTTGGGGTAAATGTGTCCACCAATCTCACTTGCTTTGTTCTCTCTATTATAGTTGAAATATGTACTTCATGTAGCACAAACGATTCTTGCTTAACCACCTCCTTCACTGTGACTTAGCAAACAACATGAACTCGTGTTGTCTTACCAGTCATTTTGTAAACTTATACAAGTGCAAACATATACTAAATCCAAAGTTTTAATGTGATCTCGCACTCAATGACACAAACAGGGCCCCTTGGGCCCTATCGCAGATGCTAGTAATGCATAACACATAGACAAATTACTGTCAAATATGCATTATTGAGCCCAAGTGTACCTGAAAAATAGTGATTTCTGGGACTTGGTTTGCCAAAAATTTATTAAACCAACCATGCCCACCAAATGCACTTGCAAAGCTCGAGATAAACCTAAGCCCTATGCCTCAAACCAGGACCAAAGGCACCTTGGAAGGCACCTGCCACATCTGCCATCTCCACCAAAAGTTGCTGTCACAAAAATCTCACAGTCCATGACTGGTTGACAGTTTTTGCATTTGTTGACACCATCCTGACATCTCACAAACTGGTGTATGCAATCATTTCCATTCGCTTGCTGATGGTGCCCTTGAGTTTAACCAAGCGACTCTCTCATGGAAGCTCAAGAAGCAAACAGACGTTGAAGCCTATGCAACATCATTTCCGAATGCAGCATCAACCAAACGTGAGTGTATTGTCACATGCCCTGATGTGGATCTGGCCCTGTATCTCTGGGTCAAGTCAATGGAGGCTAAAAGTAAGATCATGACTGGTAACATGCTGTGCACAAAGTGAAGGTTTTTTGAGCAAGAGCTTGGAGTGCCAGAGGAGGTTCACTTGCAAGGAGAGGGGTGGTTGATCTCATTCAAAAAAGTGTCTGTGATTTATCTAAGGCTTTATCACTCAGTGTAACTTATTGGACTATAGATATCATATTCGTGAGACAAAAAAGCATGGCAAAGCAGGCTCTGTGGACCGGGATGCAGTTGTTGCTGAACAAGAAAGGGTCCGGGAAGTCTTGGCCCAGTTTGCACCAAAGGACTGTTTCAACCTTGATGAGATGGCACTGTTTCCTTTTGCAGTCCCTGACCGTGGGCTGGCAACTGTTCACATCAGTGGAAAGAAGATTAATAAATTCCGGATCACACTGGCCTTTCTCTGCAACACTGATGGATCACAGAAGTTTCTGATCTTCTATATTGGCAGAGCAATGCACCCTGTGGCATTCAATTGGCAGGACCCAAACCGGGGAGGATTCCATTACTGTCACAACAAGACAGCATGGATGACATCTGCATTGTTTGATGAGTAAGATCTTGACTGTATGACAATGTGAATGATTGCTTATCCCAGCCAATTTACTGAAGGTACATCCAGGAACTTGATATCATGATGCACCTGCAAAATCGAAAGATCGTCCTGCTCATTGATAACTTCAGTGGTCACAACATCGAATACCGTCCAACCAACATCAAATTGGAGTTCTTTGCACCGAATATGACCCCCTTTGTCCAACCACTCGATGCTGGTATAATCTGCTATTTCAAAGCTCACTACCGTGCCTTATTCTGTCCATGCACACTGGAACTGGATACAATAGGAGAGGAAAACATTTTCAAAATCAATATTCACGAAGCCATGCTGATGGCAAAAGATGCCTGGGCAGTGGTTCAGCCAATGACAATTGAATGATGCTGGAAGCATACAGGCATCCAGCGTGATCCGATCATGCTATGCATTCCAGCATTGCGTGTTCACAGCCTTGCAGTCAATCAGGCTTAATTGGAAGCCTGGAACATTCTTGAGGACCTTGCAACATCATGGAAAACCCTGCCAGAAGCTGAAGAAGGTTTGGAGAAGGTCTATGGCAGCACATACCGAGATTCGGTATGGCGGCCTGCCCTTGCTGTAGCATTATCACCTAACACTTAGTCTGACTTGGACTCGTGAATGTGGCGCCACTTTGTGTAGAGTAAAGAATGGGTGACGTATCTAGTCACACAGCCACTAGGGTTGTTTGAGATGAGCACTAGGGTAGTCAAAGACTAATCCTTCAGTCAACAGACTGGATCGTGAACATGATGAAGAGATGAGAAGACAATGGTGATGATTCAAGAAGTGTAACGTTTCTACCAAACGTTGTTCCGACTTGGAACTCTTGATGGCCTTGAATCAAATAACAGACCGACGACAGTTGAATAACAATGGTCGAACACGAAAGACGAACCAAAGGACAATGGCTTCGCCTTATACTGGAAGGATACAACAGGGATCTTCAAGAGATGAGAGGACAGACCACACAAGGATCAACAAGATGAGAGGAACAGGCACTAATAGCCAACACTTCAATTGACTGAGGTAGATCTCAAGGTAAAACTCAAGGTAGACTCAAGACAACGAAGATAAGGTCTCGTCTATCAAGACAGAGCACCTTATATACACTACAGGGCTGACTCCTAATCTGAGTCCCAAATAATAACAGGTATCGTACCATATCGTATCGTCCAATCAGCTATCAGGGATAACGACCCAAGCATATCGACCAATCAATGAACAGGGATAAGCCCATACAGTACATGAGGCAGAAGGCCCCACCATGAGTCAGTGATAACAAGTATATGACTCACTATCGTCCAATAATCGTCCGGCGCAACATCAGCGCATGATAAGTACAGCCATAAGGCAACATCAGAATGTTCCAATCAGAAAGAACCTAAACAGGACAGAGCCTAACCGTGACAGGACAGAGCCTAACCGTGTTGGGAATCCCGCATCCAACTATACCCTCTCAGGAATTATATCTCGACCTGAGGTAACCGCTGTTCCCCCGTGACTTATCCTTTAGACCAGATCCCGTGGTCTGGGGGTTGCTGATCACATGACTAATCACGTGACTCAGACTTACACAGTCCTAAACGAACGATATCGCCAGTGTTGTTGTCCACAATAAAATGATCTTCAGTACTCAACATTCGCGCGACCTCATATGTCTCATCTGCATCCATTTGCAGCGCATCTTCGTCTTCTTCTTCAGTGAACCGCACTTCAGGGGGGTCTTCAGCCTTCACAGGCAATGCGAATCGTACTTTCATCGGCTTGGTGACACCACTGGCCATGACACGTGATCCACACATGACAAGAAGACCAAGCTGAAGAGCTATGGTCAAGTAGATACAGTTTATATACAGTTACACGCTGGCTTTGAAGCGCAGCTGTAATACCAAACCCTAGTATGGCTATACTAGGAATGAGTCATTGTCCGTTCTAATAATACCTGAAACACCAGATAACCCAAACACTGGCGACACGTAAGTGTCCATGACTAATAAGGGCTTACTATCGTAGTCATAACCATATAGTAAGCATTCCGGAACTCCGAAACACATCAACTGGATGAGTAACAAGTCCGAACGATGTCAAACATGACACTTACGGCAATCACTGGATCAGAAACCACTGAAGATGCTCTTGAAGAACTTGCAAAGTTCAAGGCCGCTGAAAGTGATGTTGCCGAAGAGGTGGACAGGCAAACAGAGGCGGTGGAAATAGTGCTGATGGATGCTGTTGCTGAACTTAAAGCATGCCGACGAATTTTCGGACTGCTCCCAAGTGTTGAGGACTTGGTGAATCCCCCTGGCAAGTTGGAGACTGGGGAAAACCTGGAACAGGTCAAGAGTGATGCTGAGATTGTTGAAGCAGTGCATAAGGGAGTCAGCAAAGAAGAAGAGGAGGAGGAGGAGGAGGAGGAAGAGGAGGAGGAGGAGGATGGGATTGAGGAGTGCCCACCTCCTCAAATGAGTTGACCGGAGATGGCAAAAATTAGTGGGAGTCTCAGGTCAGTGTGTGTTGGTGCAGATGTTGAAGCTGGGTATGAACTCTCCAAGGTGTTGAGGAAGTTCGAAGCACAAATTTGGGCACTAGAACTACAGAAAAGCACCCAGCAGAGACTGGATGGGTGGCTTGATACTGGTGTGGTTTCGTTGCCATCGTAAAATCGCTCATTGTCGATAGTCCGGATATCCCCAAGCCCTGGGAAAACCACCATCTTGCATAATTCTCATAATGTGTTATGGTTGTGGTCTGACTTAGACCCTACACGCGATGGCGAGTAACGTGACTTAGCGAGGTGTGTCAACACACGAAGGTGTGACTTGTTCAAGGACTCCTGAAAGAGCCTTCCTAAGGGAGCGCGGACGGAGGCGGGAGAGAGAGAACCCCGACTAGATTGGATAAGAACACAAGAGAGTCAAGCTGCCGACTACATCAGTCGACAGCTACCTTATATCCCTTCTTGACTGTACGCCTTCGTCAGCGATACAGCCACTACTACTAATGCTCGGTAATCGTCCACTAATACTAACACCACAGCTACTACTACCATCAGTCATCGTACAGTAATCCTCAGTCATCGTACAGTAACAGTATCAGTAATCCACATCGTAAGAATGAGTAAGCCAGCAACCGACAGTCAACGAGTAAGAGTAAGCGTCCCCTAGATCACGTCCCATCGCTTATGGGTTAGGTCAGATACTCGCTATGACCTGGGACGTAACATCACCCCCTTTACAAGGGTGAGCGCCCACGCTCAACGACCCAATTGGTCATGGTGGTTAGCCCTACGTCCGTTTCGTGCTCATCGCGTACCCTCCTGAGGGCGTGTGCGCGCCCTAACCAGCTGCCGAGTGTCGCGCCCGATCACTGTGGACGTAAATGTCGTCCTCGAGTTTCTTGATGGCCGCTTCGAGTTCCGCGATGACCTCCATGGACGCGCGGTAGCGCCTCACTTCGGCTTGGAGAGATATGTCCCCAAGCCTAGCGAGAGCCTCGTCTACCTGTCGCCTCCCACGGAAGTCAGCGCGGAAGTACTGTAGTTGGGCTCGATTGTACTCAGCTGCTGGGCCCATATCCCTGCACGGTTCCGCGTGGATGTCGGCGCGGTATATTGGCGAATACCTGCCCATCGTCCCAAACACCTCCGGGTTGTCGAGCATCCGAACCCGCACGTACTTAGCGGGGATGCGACGCCCCTCGTGTTCAATCACCATCGGCACCCAATTCATCCCATTGTTGAGGACGAATCCGCCGGGAGTAGGCGATATGGTACGGAGAGGGACCCTCGGGCCATACGCTCCGCGCGTGTTGATCGGTGAGGGGTCTCGGGCCTCTGCGTACGACGGGAGGCCGCGCTCCTCGTACCCTTGGTCGGCCGTTGGTCCGTAGATAACAGCAACTGGAGATGGTCGGACCGACTCATCGTGGGCTTCGCTGGTAAGGACGCGGACTTGGAAAGGTACAGGTGCGGGAGTGCAGTGGCAGTAAGCGATGGGATTATCGCACCGTGTACAGATGACGTTGGTGTCATGGTAGGAGTCGTTGCTCTCGTTGTCTTCGTCGTCGTTGTCGTCGTCGCTGATGTAGTCGACGGCGGTGGTGGAGGTGTTTGCGGTGGAGGGCTGGCGGATGCTTCCCTCATCAACAGCTGTATCCTCATCCTCCTCTCCGCTGCCATCCTCTTCACTACCTGATCCTGTCTCCATGACGTCATTACCTCCTTCAAGAGGGAGTAGTCCTCCCTCATCTTCTTCCACTCGTCCACTGGTGTTACGTTCCCACTGAACGTTGATCCGACTTGGATCCGATGGGTCTTCCTTGCTTCAACTCTGAGCAAAGCGCACGGCTTCTGAACTCAGGAACGACTTTGAACGACTTGTAAAGGGCGAATAACCAACAAGGTCCCCTTTGTACCGCCTAGCTTGAGATTCGTTTCAAGGTGGCAACGCCTAACACTGAAGTTGGCAACAAGATAGTCACAATGAACAATGACTCTGCTATAAGACTGTCTGTACCTCTTGAGAAGTATACAAGTGGGTTTTAAGACAACTAAGCTAGCGAACTATAGCGCAGCTCGTATAGTATATATAGTACTTCTGATACAACCATAGAAGGTAAAAGTCCATCAAGCCATCAAGGCGACAAATACAACAGTAGTGAATAATAAGCATGATGACTCACATCAATCAGCACATGAATAAGGCATCAATAAGCCCACCTCATCGCATCAATAAGCGAGACCAAATAAGTAGCGAATGAGTAAGTGAATGTCCAAGCATCACTAAGCGTGAATAATACCAATAGTAAGCCAATAATAATGCTCTGTAAGCAATGGCTCCGGCGCTAACACAGGCGCTCCTTGAACTAATCCATCAATAACACTTTCCCGAAAGGGGATCAAACCCGGCCCGCTGGAGTGCGTCCCAACGGCAACCACGGCCCGCTGATATCGGCAGCCTCAGGTCGCTGGTTTTACACCACACAATCGCTGTTTGTCGTCGTTGGCCTTGTCTTCAGGACACAACTGTCTTCCGCCAATTCCATGGCTTCGTCCAACGTCCCTTGAGTTATTGGTTAGGCCAGATACGTACTGTGGCCTGGGACAATTCCATCCTTGCGCGCCCCCCTGACTTATTGCTTAGGTCAGATCCCGTGACCCGGGGGTTTCCTCACATGACCTTGTCACGTGACCCTCATCCGTCCTGTAATAATCTTCCTGCCAGCATCTGGGGTACTTCCGCGAGTTATTAAGTTACTCACGAGCTGGCGGACTCTGCACGCCTCGTCAAAGGCGAGGTAGCTGTCGTCTTCTGCCGCTACGAGTGCGCGTACGGCCTCTTCTTCTTCGATGTTTTCTTCTGCACGTGACTCCCAGGTATGCGCCTCCGGGTAATCATGGCAATTCTTCCAGTGTTCATGTAAACACTTGCGTTGTTTCTGTGGCTTGGCAGCTTGAGCAGGGTCTGAGCGTAACAACTGGCTGGTGTAGGGAATCGCCGCCGCGCTTCAGCGAGGTCGCATTCTTGCTGCTCTCGCTCGTCTCTGTCTTGCGCGGCGACTGCTCGGACTTCTGCCATGGCTGAGCAGAAGGGGTCGTCGACGTTATTGTTGTTGTCGTAGGTGTCGAGGGTGTTGACATGGGGGAAGGTGACCTCGTCAAGGGAGATAACGGAGAGGGGCACATTGGTCATGTTATGAGGAGGTTTGGTGGGTGATGGGTTGAACGATTTTGTCAAGGCTGTTTTTATGTGAATCTCAGCCTTCGGGTTTAATCGTGCGAACTTCCTTATCTCTTCCTCCGTGTGGACGTCGTCCCACGGGACCCACTGGTTTTCCGAATCCGCGTATCCCTTCCATTTGATGAGATACTGAAGTTTGCGTCCTCGCCCTGACCTCCTGGAGTCTAGGACTTTTTCGACCTCGTATTCTTCCACACCTTCGACCAACTCCGGTGGTGGGCGTAGATAGTTTGCGCCATGCATGCGTGTTTCTTTGTAAGGCGTAAGCAGGTCTGTGTGAAATACGTCATGGATTTTCCACTGCGGAGGCAACTTGAGCCGGTAATTCACAGGGGACATCACCTGCACTATTTCAAATGGCCCCTGTCTTCTGGGCGCAAGCTTGGGCGTTGGTTGATTGGTTCGTAGATTGCGTCCATCTAACCATACTTGGTCCCCTAGAGCGTATCTGGGGGTGTCCTTGTGCTTGACCCATGACTTCTGGGCCTTGATCATGTTTTCCTGCGCGCTCCGACGAGCTTCTTTCAATTGTTCTATCCTTGTTGATACACTGGGCAGGCTGATTGTCCCTGGCGCCCATTTATCTCTAGGATGATACCCCATCAGCGTGAAGAATGGGGTCTGTTTCGTGGTGCTGCTTATCATGTTATTGTGGGCGAATTCTGCGAGAGGCAGTTGCGCCGCCCAATTGTTCTGTTTCTCGTTAGTCCACAGTCATAAGTATTGTTCCAGCCACTGATTGGAACGTTCTGATTGTCCGTCCGTCCTTGGGTGATAAGCGGTTGATATGTTTTGCTGAATTTGGAGGACTCGGCACAATTCTCTCATGAATTTTGCTGCGAATCGAGGGTCTCGATCGCTGATGATCTTGCTAGGTAGGCCAAATCGTGGAAGTACTTTCTGAGCGTAGAGTTTTGCGGTGTCTTCGCCCGACATCGATTCTTGGCAAGGAATAAATATTGAGGCCTTCGAACAGTCATGGTCCGTGATGGTGAGTATTGAATCGTACCCATCTGATGGAGGTAACTTAGTTATAAAGTCTACCGCGATGACTTCGAAGGGAGTGGCCTCTGGGCGCGGGTAAATGGGAGCAAGGGGTGCTTTTGTCGGCCGAGTATTGACTTTGTGTCTTTGACATTCGGCACATCCTGTTACGTAGTCAGTGACATCCTTCTTCATTTGAGGCCACCAGTAGTATCGAGCCAGTAGCTCGAATGTTTTGCTGATTCCTGGGTGACCGGCTGTTAGCGTATCGTGATGTTGTTTGATAATCTCTCTCAGATCATCCTTCTTGCGACTCGTGACGACGACTTTTCCATTCTTGAGCCATATACCGTCGATTTTCTTGAGTTCGTGAGGGCTAGCCCACAAATCGATTTGTTTTGCGTGTTGTTTGATCATTGGCGACACACTTTCGGTAATTGCTCGTATGAACATATGGTTCGGAAGGACGGTGACCTGGTCGTTGTCCTTTTCTCCCGTGTCATAGTCCGGTCTCCTTGATAACGCATCTGCTCGTCCGTTAGCTCTTCCCTTGAGATGGTGTATCTCAATGTTGTATTCTTCTAGCTCTAGCACTTCTCTTGCTACTCTTCAACTGATCTTCTGTGGGTCTCGCCAGTACTGAAGGTTCATATGATCCGAAAACACTCTGACCTTGTGTGGCGATCCCACCAATAGATATCTCCAATTTCGCAGTGCTTTTACGATGGCGAGTAGCTCGAGATTGTATATGTCGTAATTGCGTTCTGCTTCGTTGAGTGTTGCTGAATAGAATGCTACTGGGTGTTTCTTGCCGTCACGACCTCTTTGTGTTAGTACTGCCCCCACAGCAAACCCTGATGCATCTACTTCTAGGTCGTATTGGACCTCGGGGTTCGGGTGAGCGAGGATCGGGTCGCTCGTGATACGATTTTTAAGTGTTTGGAACGCGTTTTGTTGATCTGCGTCCCAGTGCCAATCTACGTCTTTTCTTGTCAGCGTATTCAGTGGTCGAGCGACATTGGCAAAGCCTCGGATAAAAGGACGGTAAAAGTTACAGAAACCCAAAAAACTGCGTACGTCCCTGACTTTTGTTGGTACAGGCCAGTCGCGAACGCCTGCCACCTTTGCTGGGTCCATACGTGTCATCCCCTTTTCAAGGATTACCCCCAGGTAATCAATAGAAGGGACGTGGAAGGCGCATTTTGCCAGCTTGAAGTAGAGATCGTGGTCCATGGCGACTTGGAGAACTGCAGTTACCGCAGCGGTGTGGGCGTTATTGGTTTTCTGGAAGGAGCCACAGTCTTCAGTGGCGATAGCAATGTCGTCCATATAGATTCGAATGTGCGTTCCCTCGAGGGCATACTTTTCGATGATTGGTCTGTAAATGTCGTTCATGAAAGCTTGGAAAGTTGCCGGTGAGTTGAAAAGTCCAAAATACATGACCGTGGGTTCAAAAAGTCCTCGGCGCGTTTTAAAGGCTGCTTTATGTTCATCGCCGGCCTTGATTCGAATGTTGTTGTAGCCCTGTCTGACGTCAAATTTTGAAAACATCACCGCCCCTCCAAGATCCCTCATAAGATCTGTTATGAGAGGGAGAGGGTATTGATTTCGTATTGTCCATCGATTGATTGCTCTGTAATCTTGGACTGGCCGTAATTTTCCATCTTTCTTTTTGATGAAGAAAAACGATGATGCGTAAGGGGATTGCGACGGTCTGATATATCCTTTCTTGAGATGTTCGTCGATGAACGCGTCCAACGCTTCATCTTCTTGTCGAGTCATTGGGTAGATTCTGCATGTTATCGCCTTTGGTGCGTTTGGAAGAAGAGTGATGGCATGGTCGCAAGATCTGCGCTCTGGTAGTCTTGTCGATGCTTCTTCATCGAAGACTTTCTTGAACGCCTTGTATTGCGGGAGTAGAGTGGGAGTTTCTTCTTCTTTTGCCAATTCTTTTGTCGATGTTGACTCCCTTGGAATGGCTATTCTTCGTCCTTTCTCCTCGGCTCTTTCTAGTTGAGTGACGATGTCTTCTTTCTGCTTTGTGAGTAGGTGCGCGAGCACATCTCGTCGGCTGTTTGGGCTGACGGTTTTGATGATGATAGGAAGTTGTGCTGGATTTATTGTGCCCATTCTCCAGTTGAACCGTGGCTCGTAGGCCGCGAGCCAAGGATATCCTAGAAGGACGTCTTCTTTCCCTATATTGGTGACCAGGAATCTCATTTCCTTTTCATTCCCTCCTACATTGACGCGAAGGATCACGTAGTGGGTGATGAGTCCTGCTTTGTTTGTCGAATCGTCGATGTTGTATATCCGTTTCGGGGTTTCTAGGCGACGTGTTTTTATCCCCATTTTTTCGAGAAAGCGTTCGCTCACAAAGTTATCAGTGGCTCCTGAGTCCACTAGTGCTTTTATGTCGGCCGTGTTGTAACGCGTGTCGAGATGAACTGGAACTCGCATAGATCGGTAGCGCGTAATATACACAGAGTTACAACGAAATGCCCTCACCCAGGCCGTCGGGTTCAGGCGTCTGAAAAATCCGTCCCCATCAGTTTCTGCAAGATGAGGTCCTTCACATCATCCCCTTCGCTAGCCACCCCCCTGAGCCAATCTTCGGCTTTGTCTTCGTCAGTTTGTGGCTTCTGCTCCGTACTCCTAATCTGCTGTGGTCGTCTTCCTTGTTTTGGCTGGCGACAGTCTCGGCTGATGTGCCCCATTTTGTTACAATTGTAACATCGTACTTGACTGAAGTCGCGAACCCCGCGATTTTCCCTTTGTCGCTGGAGGTATCCTCCTCTTGGTGGGAATGGAGGTCGTGAATTATTGAGGACGTCTTCCGCTCCTGCGAGTCTTCCCCTGGCTCGGTCTGCGGATGTGTCCATCGCGTCTGGGTGTGGTAGTGGGGCGAGCAATTTCAATAGTGCTCCCGCGTGATTTCTGTTAGAGCCCTTGAACATGTCAAGGTTCCCGCGTACCGTTTGCATATGGATCCACTTCTGTTGTCTTCTGAGAGCTGATGCTCTCCACTCTTCGTATGTCCTTGGGTCGTCATGTTGGTACATGGCTTCGTATAGCGTCCTGGGTAACCCTTTTATGAAGTACTTGAGGGTTTGTTCGGCGTTGATGTCGTATCCCGCGTATCAAACTAATTGTTCGAATAGCGCGATGTAGTCGTCGATCCTCCCCTCCTTCATCCGTATTCCGGCGTCGAGCTGTGCTTGAGCACGTTCCTTGCTGAGTACGTCCGCGAATTGCCTCCTAAAGGCTTGTAGAACGTTGTTCCACAGCCTACCGTCGAACTGGCTGACGCCTCTTGTTACTTCTCGTACTAGCCATTGACTGGCTGACATGACCCAGGCGTTAACCAGGTCTCCCTGAACATACGTGAGAAACAACATAGCTTTTTGATACTTGTTTCTCATTGCCGCATGACTGGCGTTTACTCCAGCGTATACCTCCCATTGAAGGATGAATCCTTCGACTTTGGCGCGATCTCCACTGAAGGGGCTTGGAGGATTCCCTATGAATTTGTCCGTGGTGTTTCCTCCCGGTAGTGGTCCTCCTTGGGTTGTCCTCCTACTGGTGGTGGTCCTCCTCCTCCTCCTTGTGGTGGCGGTCCCCCTCCTCCACCTTGTGGTGGTGGGGCGTCATTGTGTCGCCTGTGTGGGTATCCTCGTATCCCTTCTCCTCTGTTGATTTGCTCGTATGGTTGGGGAGGTGGTTCGTCATAGTCGAAGTCGAAACCTCCCGGGTGGTCCGGTTCATCAGGCCCCATAGCCCTTCGTGCGGCTTGTAAATCTGCTGGGTTCATATCCACGATATGACCCGTTCGTTCATCAATGACTAGTGGCGTTGGTTCCTCCATGAGGGTTTGAGTAGCCATGTGGATAGGATCTGGGATATGTAACGTAGCTGTTTGTTGGATAATGTTTTCCAACGCTGGTTCCTCGTGAACGTAAATGTGTTCTGGTTCTTCGGCTATCGATGGCGTAGGTGCTCGTTCACTTGTGTGGCTCGTGTCCGACCTTGCGGGTGTTCGGTGTTGAAGTTCTGGGGATATCGGCTCCTCGTGTATTTCTTCTTCTGGGGCCCCGTCGATTCTTCCTTGTTCTTCGACGTCTCGTGCTTCTGATAGTAGGATATTGCAGTTTAGGTCGTCCCCGGCTGGTCTGGCTGCTTCGAAGTATTCTTGAGTTCGATTCCACCTAAGTTCTACCCAACAACACCTTCCGTGATGGAAGATGATAGGATGGAACCGCTGGCTTGTTGCGGCTTCGGCGTAATAGCCGGTGTTGAAGTGTTCTAACGGTCCGCTTCGCCTGTCGTCTGGAACTGTCCTCCAGCGAATTCGATTGATGACGTATCTTGCGGGAGCGTCCCTTTCTCTCGAATTGATGCTAAAGGGTTGAAAGTCCCAGCCGTCTTTTGTAGTGATTGGCGCCACGGCGTGTGATGGAGAGCTTGACTCTAATGTTACGGTTGTGGTCTGACTTAGACCCTACACGCGATGGCGAGTAACGTGACTTAGCGAGGTGTGTCAACACACGAAGGTGTGACTTGTTCAAGGACTCCTGAAAGAGCCTTCCTAAGGGAGCGCGGACGGAGGCGGGAGAGAGAGAACCCCGACTAGATTGGATAAGAACACAAGAGAGTCAAGCTGCCGACTACATCAGTCGACAGCTACCTTATATCCCTTCTTGACTGTACGCCTTCGTCAGCGATACAGCCACTACTACTAATGCTCAGTAATCGTCCACTAATACTAACACCACAGCTACTACTACCATCAGTCATCGTACAGTAATCCTCAGTCATCGTACAGTAACAGTATCAGTAATCCACATCGTAAGAATGAGTAAGCCAGCAACCGACAGTCAACGAGTAAGAGTAAGCGTCCCCTAGATCACGTCCCATCGCTTATGGGTTAGGTCAGATACTCGCTATGACCCGGGACGTAACATAATGCATAGCATTTTGGCTCTGAATTGCATTTTGCGTTATGACATTTTTGACTGTAGTTGCATCCTATTATCTTGCTCCCTTTCCTTTTCTCACAGCACTTCCATCTGCAAAACCCTAAAAATTAAAATTTGCCATTTATATGCACCGTTTAGCTAAATGGGCTCGACATTGTAAATTTGGTAAATGTGCAGAATTCACAGAGAATAATTTGTTACAGCACTTCTCATATGTATGCAGAAACCTAAATATTTTCATGTCTAATACATGTGACTGTCTGTGGGTTTGATTTGCAATGTAGGATTAGTGATGGGAAGGTTTGGTTCTGAACTGCGGTCTGAACCCAAACCAGACCGGACCGGACCGTACTTTCAGTTCAGGTTTGGGTGTTTACCCTGAACCGGACTGCTGGTCCTGTTTGGGGTTTGGCGAGTCCATCTTTTTTGCTAAACGCATTCGAACAGCATTCGAACCGAACTCTTGATATTAGGGGGCAAGGAATCTTTCAAAAATTTACTGTATTTCCAAAGAAAAGTACAAACGATATGCAGCACGAGGTTAGATTAAAACTGTACTGTGACAGTTGCACCTGTGCACGTGGCTGCATGGGACTTTCCGTGCCGCGTGGCGTTTTTTTGTGATCTGTGTGAGTTGTCTAAGTCCTTGCAGGCTATGATGGCTATATCATCATACTCCCTTCCCCTCCTCCTCAATCTCCAATTGGCTCCATCAAGATGTTTTCATTCCTTGTGGCAACCCTTCTCTTGCCTTCTGGCAAGATTTCTGTGCTCGGATCTTCCAGGATAACAGATCTCGTTTTCAATGCTTCTGTGCCATTGACTGCCCTGGGGCTACCTGGATTCTCTCTAGTGTGCACTGTATTCTCTCTAGTGTGGGCTGCCAGACTCCTAGGTCAGTCCCACAATCATGTACCCATCTCCCAACTCAATCCCATAGGCTGCCGGTTGAAAAAACATGTTTCGAATTCAGCCATGGGATAGCCATGGCTTACATAATTGATACTCCAACCGACGCTTAGAGTCTTAAATCATTGATACTCCAGCCGACGTCAGCCGACACTTGAGATTCTTCATGTTTCATACTCCAGCCGACGTCAGCTGAAAAAGCGGGCGGTCTGCCAGCCTTATTTGATGGGAAACAATGATATAAGAGTGTGGGTGATATGGAGGGTGGACAGGCAGGCCACCCGACACCCATATATGACTGGACATGATACTTCAGCTGATGTTGGCTGAAAAGGCGGGCTGTGCACCATTGTTATTTGACTGAAAACATTGATTTAAGAGTTTGGGTGTAATACCAAGTATGCAGGATGTACAGGCGGGCCACCCGACGTCCATATGTGACTGGAAACAATCATAATAAAGTACAGGTGCCATGTTAAGTATTTGGGAGTTATGAGCAGTACATCAAACCACATAATGAGACTGCATAGATTGTGGACATACACAAGACATGTTATGATAAATGGGATGTGATAAACATGTGATGGTATGAAATAAATACCATATGAATACATCTCCATACATTTCTGGACCCTAGTGACTGAGATGGTATGCTTACGCATCAAGTCATGGCTTCGCCTTGTCCACCTTCAATGCAATGATAGCTATATGCAGATTTCAATCCATTGCACATATGTACACATTGAGATAGAGCATGATCATCTACCTGGAAATGGATGTGAATGGTCCACCTTCATTACATGAGGGTTATGACTACATGTCCATACATTGTCTGTACAAAACAAATGAGACAGTTTGCTTCTGTATCAAGCCATGGCTTCACCTGTTCTGCCATCCTTGAAATGATAACTATATGTAGATCTCAATCTGTTCCACATATGTACACATTGAGATAGAGTATGATCATCTACCAAGACATGGGGTTGAATGGTCCACCCTAATTGCAATGAGGACATAACGACTAAGACAGTATGCTTATCCATGATTGCAAAAATGGTGCCCCAGGTGAAGCAATGCCTTGGTACATGAGTACATGCTATCATTCAGTATGTCAGTGCAATGGATTCAGATGTATCCATATCTATGATGGCAAGTATGGTGCCCCAGGTGAAGTCATGGCTCAGTACATGAGTACATCCTGTCAATCTCTATGTCAGTACAATGGATTAAGATGTATCCATATCTATGATTGCAAGAATGGGTGCAAGCAAAGTCATGTCTTGGTACATGAGTACATAGTATCAATCTGTATGTCAGTGCAATGGATTCAGATGTATCCATATCTATGATTGTAAGAATGGCGCCTCAGGCAGAGCCATGTCTGGGTACATGAGTACATGCCATGATTCTGTAAGTCAATGCAATGGCTTCAGATGTATCCATATCCATGATTGCAGAGTGGCACACCAGGTGAAGCCATGCCTTGGTACATGAGTACAATGCTCATTCAGTATGTGGAGTGCAATGGATACAGTGTATCCATATCTAAGATTACAAGTATTGCACCCCAGGTGAAGTCATGTCTTAGTACATGAGTACATCCTGTCAATCTCTATGTCAGTACAATGGATTCATATGTGTCCATATCTATGATTGTAAGAATGCACCCCAGGCAAAACCATGTCCGTACATGAGTACATCCTGTGAATTGGTAAGTCAGTACAATGAATTCATATGTATCCATATCTATGATTGTAAGAATGGTGCCCCAGGCGAGGCCATGCCTTGGTACATGATTACAAGCTATCATTCAGTATGTCAGTGCAATGGATTCAGATGTATTCACATCTATGATTGCAAGTATGGTGCCTCAGGCGAAGCTATGTTTGATACATGAGTACATGCCATCATTTTATCAGTCAATGCATTGGCTTCAGATGTATCCATATCTATGATTGCAAGAATGGTGCCCAAGACAAAGCCATGTCTTGGTACATGAGTAAATGCTATCAATCTGTATGTCAGTGCAATGGATTCAGATGTATCCACAGCTATGTTGCAAGTATGGCACCCAGGTGAAGCCATGTCTCAGTACATGAGTACATGCTGTCAATCTCTATGTCAGTACAATAAATTCAGATGTACCCATATCTATGGTTGCAGTATGGTGCCTCAAGCAAAGCCATGTCTCAGTACATAAGTACATGCCATCATTCTGTAAGTCAATACAATGGCTTCAGATGTATCCATATCCATGATTGCAAGAATGGGACCTCAGGTGAAGCTATGTCTCGGTACATGAGTACATGCTATGATTCTGTAAGTCAATGCAATGGCTTCAGATGTATCCATATCTATGATAGCAAGATGGTGCCCAGGTGAAGCCATGCCTTGGTACATGAGTAAATCCTAACATTCAGTATGTCAGTGCAATGGATACAGATGTATCCATATCTATGATTACAAGTATGGTGCCTCAGGTGAAACCATGTCTGAGTACATATCTACTATTCAAGTCAGTG
>WITN01001171.1:0-23815 GCA_015025155.1 Lactarius quietus
TAGAGTCCTTCGCAAACGCAAGTCTTTGAACTGTTGACCGCCGAAAGGCAGAAAGGTCATTAAAATCGATGGGTATTTGACTTAAGTCAGATGGCGGAAGAAAGCAGGCTTGTAGCCAAAGGCTTCTCTCAGGTTGAAGGCATTGATTATGACGAAATATTCTCACCGTGGTACGGTTTGAGACTGTTCGGATGATGTTAGCGCTTGCAGCGTTAAAAGATTGGCACATCTCCGGATTAGACTCAAAACAGCCTTCCTATATGGTGAACTCGATGAGGAACTATATGGAACAACCTGAAGGGTTTAAAACCCCGCCAGAAAAAAAAGTGATGCGTTTAAAGTGCCATATATGGATAAAACAAGCTGCTTTAGCATGGTGGAAAGCGCTTGATAAATCCATGGCTACGTTAGGATGCACACGCTTGCTATCAGACTCAGGTTATTTGTTAACGCAGATAAAACATTGTAGTGATAGTATATGTCGATGATGTTCTATTCCTTGGAAAGAACAAGTCGACATTAGTTCCCTAAAGAACGCTTATGAAAATCTGGGAATGTCGTGACCTTGGTGATACCCAAGAGTTCTTACCATGCGCATTATTAAATCCAAGGGTCGAATCCTTGTTGATAAGTAGATTATCTACATAAAGTGCTGCAGCGTTTTAAACTCACAAGCGAAAGCGGTTCCCACACCGCTACCTGAAGGGTATCAACCAGTACCCAATAAAGGTTCACCAGACCCAGAAATTCGTGCGTCATTCCAACAAGTAATAGGATCACTCTTATATATCATGATTGGAACTCGACCAGACATTGCCTATGCAGTGACTAAACTCGCGCAGTACCTGCAAACCCCACACAAGACCATTTGAATAGGGCACTATATATTTGCCGCTATCTCATTGGTACTTCTAGTTACGCTTTAGTCTATGATGGCAAAAGCAATGGGGGTTTACTAGCATATGCGGATTCTGATTGGGCTTCTGACCCAACAACGAGAAAGTCTACTACAGGCTACTTAGTTAAATTAGCTAATGGAGTATTCTGTTGGAATTCTAGAGCGCAGAAATCAATTGCGCTGTCTTCCACAGAAGCAGAATACATGTCTATCTCAGACACGAGTAGGCAGTTGGTCTGGATTCGATCTCTCTTTGAAGAGATTGGAATATCTTTAGAACCAATTCCATTATGCGAGATAATCAAGGCTCCATATTCCTTGCTTCTAATCCTGTACAGGAAAAGCGAATAAAACATATAGACCTACGCTATCACTACATTGTGAGGTCATTCGCTTAAAGAAGATTGAACTATTGTTCATTGAAGGAGCTGAGAACCCCGCCGATTTATTTACTAAGAATCTGGGATGCATAAAGTTTCTTAAATTTAGGGAACAACTAGGACTTGAGTTCTACTCATCCTAGATAGAGAACGAAATCGTCGCATAGATCTCGGAAGAGCCTGACATTCAGATGGCATATCTATGCATCCGAGTCAGACCCGATCATCTTAGAAGATGTGTCGAGTAATGCCTTTGTGTGGCACACTCGCAAAGAAGTGGAAAAGATCAGCTTTACCAAAAGTTCAACCTTAGTCCCAATCTTCTTCACGCGACTCTTTCTCTCTCAACACCGATGACATGATGAAGCTATAGGCTTCATGTGCAAGGTGAATCTACAATAATACACAAATGATCCCTTGATTGCTGTCATCAGGAATAGTCATTATATTGTACTATATTACTTTGCTCAGTACATACACGGTATACTTAGCAAGGGGGAGTGTTGAAACGTAATAAGTACATACGTATCTTATCTATAGCAGTTACGACATTACAGTAGTATCGTACATATGATTACCATATTAGGGTACTCCGTTATGCACAAAGTGGGTGCAACTCCAATATGGAGGGCGCAAGTCTTATCAGTATCACACGTGGTGATATTGAAGACATCTGGGGTGTTTCACATCAGACGTTACTGAAAACGATATTGTGGACACCTTTACTCATCACTTTTACACAAAGGACGTGGTGGGACCATAGGGACCAGTTTTCCTATAAATGAGGGGAGTAGAGCCCCTCTAAGAATACAAGTCATTCACTCTACGCACACTTGAGCACTCCTCTCTACAAACCTCTCTACTAGTCTCTATACCTTCACAAGGTGAGACTCCGTAACACTGTTTGCTGTGTTGGTTGCTGTGCAACACTCATCATCATCCCAGCAGTTCCTCACTCCAGGTGTGATGTTCACATGTGTTTCTCCCTATCCTTTGACGGCCCTCTCATACTAATCGCGCATGAACTTGTCCTGCCGTAAGATATGCCGGTGAGCCATCTGAATTGATTATTTACAGTAAAAATATAAGTCGTGACATCATCTTCGAAATATACCCAAATTTTAGAGGAAGTTGGTTGCTCGGATGGCCGTTATGATTGTGCAGCGTGTGAGACAAACGCCGGATCCTTTTCCTATCAATGAACCTCAGCCTGCTCACGTGCGCTCAGGGAGCGTTAGCCTGACGTTGCGGTTTCTTCCCTACCAACAGCCTGGCGGGCCTAGGACTCAGATGCTACGTTGGGTTTCGTAATGCTCGCAGCAGTAGTCACGCAAACAAGGATGGAAAACCAGAAGTCATTTGTTAGTAGTATGCTTTTATTCGTTTTCGTGCCTTGCAAGGCAAGTGTCCAAGATGTTTGCCATACGCGAGTAGATTACAGTTCTACATATGCTTTGCATAAGTCCGTCCAACCCCGCACATTCTCTCTCAAGTCGTGGGCTCGGCGCCGGCAAGGAAGAATGTCCCGCCCAGTGGCGCGCCAAGTCCAGTCGCCTCTACAAAGGCACTGAGGTTGAATTGAAACCTCGACGTAGACGAATTGACCAGCGTCTGGTGCTTGAAGCTAGGCGGCTCCTTGAACAGCAAGAAAATGTATCTGCGGATGTCTAAGGTCAGCCTACCCACATCTGCATAGCAGCATACAGTACAGGCCATGCTGCAACGTACCGATGCAGACCTGAGCCCACAGGCGGCGCCGGTGTCAAAAAGTCGGATATCGCGGGTGTCTTATTTACAAGTTCATGCGCTCCCTGATACCCTGGCTCGAGATAGAAGTCACCACCGAGGAAATGACGAACTTCCGCCGCGACGGCTGGCACTGCATCGGGGTCGACGGCCGCGACAACGAAAGGCCCATGGCCCACGGCTCGGCGGCTGTCACAGAGTGCGAAGCATGGCGGTTTGGAAGCCTCTGAAACACGACTTTGTTAGAGTCTGCGCAGTGATAAGGGGAAAGCAAGCCCAGAAGCGGGGGCGGGGGGAAGAGGCTCTTTACGATTTGGCGTGATCTGCAAGCTCGCGGTGATATGAATCGGCGGTGCGTCCAGCTCAGGGAATGTGAGTTCGAATAGGACGACAGGATCGAAGGGCAGATGGTGGCGGCGGAAATCTACACATTTCCTTTGAGGACCGGAAGGTCAGGAAAAGAAAAATGAACCAACGTTATATTTTTCAAACTTATGATGCACCTCCGCTATGCTCTTGTCCCCAGGGCAGGACCTCTCCCCTTTGACTAGGATACCAGAAAGAAGAAAAATCCAGAGTATGAGCGCACTGAACATGTCCAATGACGAATCGATGAATGATGAATCGGGGCTGGCAAGGTGCTGCCCATCATCTGGTTGAGGTTTTTATAGATGCACACCGCGGGCCATGCCGGCGACCGTGCACCTCATCCCTGGAGTCAGGCTTCGGCGCGGCCTCCAGTGAGATCCCAATGTCAGAGGAGTGAATTTAGAACGCCGTTTATGGGTATATGCCAGTGGGGTGGGGGATGCCGGAGTGACTTTACCAGGCCAGAGGTAGCAAGAATCAACTCAGGCGAATAATCAGGCGAACAGCCAACGTAATAATGTGCTTCCATGTCGATTCGGAGCCTGTGACTGTAGATGAAGTAGGCAGTTATAATGCAAAATCATCATGTGGTTGTGCGGCGATGACACATGACATAACAATTACTACTTCTCATTCAGTTGGCTTCTTACCCCCCTTTCTTGTAGGCCCCAGTTTCTTGACTACCTCATGGACTGAGGTCTTCACACCGTCGGTGGATCGCGACGGCATGGCAATCGACGTGCCTCCGTTAGCACCTCTAATTCGTAGTATACAAGGGTCCATACGCGTACTATTCTCGTGTTCTTATGTTTGTTCAGGTTGCTTCTCGTGTGTTGCAAAAAGACGTCAGCATAGCGGCCTATGATGAAACATGAGAGTTGAAGCTTGTGTCTTCGATCTATCGTTCATGCCGGGTCGTTCTTCTCTTCATATCGGGTTCTTGATGATTGGAGCGCTAACGTAATAAGGAGATGCGGTGGTGAGGAAGGCTTCGATTCTTCCCCAGACACTGGTACTGTTACAGTGAAACGGTCGAGGTACAATGACGCATTCCTGTAAACACACGGACTAATGGCGGGACTCGGAGTTCTCGACCGATAGGGTCTATCATTACACTTGACCATTAACTCACCTGTTCAACTGTGCCCGTGAGTCCAAGCCTCAATTGAAGCCCCAATGTCAGCGGGAGTAGGTGTATTTTAGCCACGTTACCTGACCGATAGATGTTATAACAATGCAGGTATGATACAGACTCGCTCTCAATCTCCCCGTACGCTGTAGCAGAGGAATAGAGGAAAAGAGAGAGTCTCATGGACGCAATACAGTTTGGGACGCTGACAACTGGTAGTAAGCGGTTTTGCGACCTCCACGACTCTTCCACGTGGACAACACGATCACGTGTTGTTCACATGCTATGTCCACTGACGACTTCGCCTTGGCATTTGCTGCACCTATGTGTTCGCTTCCAATGCGAGGAAGGGCCCGAAGGGAGACGTGGTACTAGGGACGGCTACAGGTGGGGTGAGGCTTGGACACGCGTCGCTCCATTCGCTCCCAATGAGACCCTCTTCCGAAGGACGTCGCTGTAGCACAGGCTGGACAGAGTCCACTCGATCTCGTCCTCTTTGGGTGACACATTGAGTCCATCCGACTCCTTCGAACAGGTTCGTCATAAAGTTTCCAGTGGGCATCATCGCGACACCGTCACCCCCTGTAGCGGGGATATTTGAACCTCAGGGGCATCATAGCGTACCATCTGCTCGAGCCAAACCTTTCAATCATTCCGAAGAGCGTGCGCCGCCACTCGCGTGCACCTTTTGTTCAAGCGAGGATGTAGCGGAGGAAAGGTAAGGGTATGTTGACAGAGCACGGTGCGCATACAGATGAAGTGCTTTGAGCCACTCTACCTTGAAGAGAGGTATATCAGGTCGTTAGCTGGCAAACAGTAAGTGGTATAATGGTCAAGGGTGAAGTTTTGTTCGTGTTCGTTATATAGTTTGTGTGCATATATTGGTGTATAGATACTTCCCCCCCGCTCTATGTAACTAACTATGAGATAAAAAGGGGTAGTTAGGCGTCCTCCACTTTGTCTTTTATAGTGTCGTCGTCGTCATCGTAATCTCTGCATGTTGTGCCCTTCCAGACGAGGAAGCCATCGAGTAAAGCAGGTCTTTGTCCCCGCTTTCGTCGACCAACGAACGGAACCTACCGTTCTCCATTTTTAGGAGTTCGCTGGGCTTGTCAAATTCGACCTGTTATTTGTGGTTTCATGTTTTGAGTCCGAGCAGAGTAGGGAGGAGAAACTCACAATTCGACCTGCATCCAGGACCATCTATTTATATATTTTCCTAAGCTTGGATTCACGGACTGGGGAGAAGGGTGACTTACGACTTTATCGGCATCGATGATCGTTTGTAGACGATGCGCAACCGTGATTAGCGTCACGTCACCTTTCAGCTCATTCGGAGAGATGTCTGTATGATCGCGTCCGTCTTATAATCTGAGTGCGCCAAGCGCTACGTCAGCATCGCTCCTCAAGATCACAGTGGAAACCATTACCAATAGCAGACGTCGCTGCAAGTGTAAAAGAAGGATCAGCCAGAGCAGCAGAAGGCAAGGGAGAACGATATTCGCGCACCTTCATCGAGAATAAGCAGCTTGCTACCGCGTACTATCGCACGCGCGAGTGCCAAGATCTGCCGCTGCCCGACGGATAGGTTGCCCCCACTGCTCGAGATCTGGCTATCGAGCGTGAGACGACCATCCTCCTCGTCGCTCTGTAGGGAAAAAGCCCCGAGGCACGTAGCGCGCTGTTCAGCATTGCGTCGTCGTATTGGGAGAACGGGTCGAGGTTCTCTCTCAGCGAGCCGCTCAACAATTCCGGCTACGTGAAGCAAACGAGTTCAGTGGGACAAAGAAGAGAAGGAGTGGCGGACGTCCTCACGATTTGGGGTATGATCGTGATACTCGAGCGGAGCGCGTCCAGATTAACCGAGTCGTGAGCCTGCCGTCGTAGTAAACGCTACCTTCCGTGAATATGCAGCGGAGTAGTGACAATGTCAGGGAGCTCTGGAGATTGTTTAGTAGGAACCCCTTTAAGAAAATATCAAGCTGAGAGCGAATACCTTGCCGCTTCCCGTGCGACCGACTGTTCTGCTAGTCAACAGTTGCCACCTAAGATACGACTATAGGCACTCACCAACACCCACGCGTTCACCAGATTTGATGTGGAAAGAAATATCGTGGAGAACCTTCGGCCCATCCTAATGATAAAGCGACGCTTAGTAGCGCCGGACGCGCACCGTGAGGACCAATAGGTCCCGTACGAGAGAATAACGAGCAGAGAGCTTCTCGACCCTAATATCACCGCTCGCCGGCCAGTATGCTGGGGGGATGCCCTGCTTAGTCCGCTTTGGCTCTTGCTCAGCGTTAATGTACGTGTGCATACGCTCCAAGCTGTATGTCGCATCAATGAGCATTGCCTCAAAACTTACTCGAAAAAAAGTTGTCTTCACCTGTTGCCTGAAAAAGTTATCAGAGATATGAAAGGAAAGTCACACTAATTGGAGTGTCCTTACTGTTGACCTCAAAGTCATTGAGCATGCGCACCCACCAGAGAATCAAACTACTGAATCCGACTGGGAAGACTGATCAGTGATCGCAGATTAAAGTAAAAACATGCAACGTACTGGCCATAGTGAGAGAGAAACCGACGTCCGAGGGAAGGGAACGTTCACGTGGTACGTAGATCAGGTACGCCGCGAGGCCCGCGGAGAAAAGTCCGCCTAAGAAGTCCACCCGCAGATTGATCCATCTACAGCAGGGACAAACCAAGTTAGATCCTCACAGTGCATCGCAGAAGCCACCTGCTGAACTCTACTTACCTGTTCATGTTGTAGAAGGCCCGGCCTGCCTTCGTATACCTATCTATACGCCTGTACGACTCTTCGCGGAACGCAAGTTGTGCACCATATGCACGAATTGATGCTTTGGAGAATGTAGTCAGAACAAGTCCGTCCACCACGAGGGGCAGACGCACTAAGTCCGGCGACGGACGTGCCGAAGTGGCCTAGCACGGGCGCTTTGGCATTGCTCATCTCGCGCTTGATCGCGATCTGCGCATTCATATAGACACGGCCAAGCCAACCGCCAAGCATGGCGATGGCGACTCCGGGCCCCGAAAATCCCGGCGTGATGTACACCACAGCGAGGAACTTGAGGAGCATATCGGCTGAGATTTCGATGAACCACCTAAATGAGTCAGAGACTGGGCCGTCCACTAGAGAAGGGAGGTTTCAAGATCTGTACATTCTTCCTAAGAGGGAGGTGAAAACACGTACAAGCACGAATGTCCTGTGTGACTCGAGTGATGACGCGGGATGTTGGGGTTGTGTCCAGCCACCTATAAAGTAGAAGAGCTTATCAACATAGGAAACTGCCGGGTTATTTGGATATGCACCTCAGGGTTGTTCCCAGCACAGACTCGATCAATTTCCAGTGGATCGACCTCGAGGCCCTCAGAGCGCCAAACACGAATACACCCGACCCCGCCATGTAGCTGGTCACCATCGCGAGTATGATAAGCCCGTATATGGTGAGGTAGCTAGAAAATGTAAGATCAATAATCGCCAGCAAGAAACTGCCAAATAGTGGAAGCTAAATACTTACAAAGCGATGTTAACCTTCTCCGGCGGGTAGACATTGTATCGCTCGGCCCAGTATCCCATGAACCACTTCTGCACTGTCTCGAACGCGTTACAAAGCAATATTCCGCCGACAAACAGGATCCAAAACATGACTGGGTGTGTTCCTCCTAAACCGTTAATAAATAGCTTGACTTCATGTCGTTGAGGGATACACCAGTGAGCTTAGCCGTCCAAAATGCGGAAGCGTTGAATGACGCGCTCACCTGCGTCCCAGCTAACGTGTCCCTCGGCAATCTCTTCGGCTAAGATCAGCTTACCGTCCGCCAGCTTCGCATCTTCGCCTGGTTCCTCCCCGTCTATTTTCTTCTCGTCGTCCCTAAGGGCGCGAGAGCCCTCAGCGAGCTCCTTTCCAGGGTCTTGTCCTTCTTGAGCGCGTCTGAGACCGAACCGCGACTAGCAATCCGGCCGTCCTGGCCAAGCGAAATGACGTAGTCCGCGAAGGGGCCGGCCATCGCGACGTTGTGTGTCTGGGGTGTGTTAGAATGACAATAGGTAGTCGGGTAGAAAAGGATGAGTAGTAACTTACGACGAGCAAGACCGTTCTTCCGCGAATCAAATCGCCTTTGAAGCACTTATCGACGACCCAGCGCGCAGTATGAACATCCAGAGCAGCCAGAACCTTTGGGAGAATGATGTCAAGAAACGGCGGTACGATAATTCCGTGGGAGTTGCACTCACGTCATCCAAGATAACAATCTGAGCCGAAGAGTAGACAGCTCGAGCGAGAGTGACACGGGCCTTCTGACCACCGCTATAAGATTAAAAATTTAAGTGAGCAAGTAGGGGGCCGTGACGTGCAATAGCCAGTCTATTTCGCTACCTCAACGTCAAGCCCTTCTCTCCGACTTCAGTCTTGTCTCCTGCATCGAACAAGCTGAGATCACGTTGCAGACCGCACTGATAAATGACTTGAGGTGAATGAAGGCGTAAGTCTCTCAGGAATCCAAGAACGTGAAAGCGACTACCTTTGTTGTATCTCTCCTCGTCATACGGAGCCCCAAACAAAATGTTATCCTGCTTTTCTCTCAGAAACAGAAGCGCGTGTGAGTACTTTGATTGTCCTTACTCTGATAGTCTCGTTCTGCACCCACGACTCCTGCGCGGCGTAGCTGACCCCGCCCGCCCTCGGGAGATGATACCACGAGTCGGGGCTCGTCGGGACGAAATGCATTTCGCCGAGCAGCGCCATCAGTAATGATGTCTTACCAGAACCAGTCGGCCCGATGATGAGGTTGAAGCAACCACGCTTAAAAAGCAGCTCTCCGTGCACGCGGAGAGTGAACCGGCGCCGCGATGGCGTGAGCATGCCGTCAGCATCATCGTTCGACCAGGTGAAGTTGGCGTTCTGGAACCCGATCACGTCGTCGTCGAGTCGTGATGAATTGGTGAGCATAATGTGTCCGGAGCCCTTCTTGGCATTCGTAAACTCGTCCAATAACTCGGTCTGCCAAAGAGCTCTATATGTCAAGCAGTGACACGAAGAGAAACTCGCTCACATCCTCCAAGAAATCGTTGACGCGGTTGAGGGAGACCCACGCTTCTATAAACATAGGGATTATCCGGAAGACTTGGTGAAGCTGTCCGCCGAGAATATCGAAAACTGAAAAAGATGAGCTCCATGAACACCCACCCCGCCACGCAAGCTCCTCAGACTGACCAGCCATGGACGAAAATACGGTTGATGCTGTAGGCAAGGTCAGAATACACCCCTCCCGGAAAGAAACACGAAACTTACGTGTAAGTGCGCGCTTCATAATTGCGGTCTGCGACGCTAGTTAGTCCAGACATTAGTCCGAGCCAGTAGAGAGGACGCACGTAAGTGATGAAGGTGACAACCATCTTCCCAGAGTGTCAGTCAGAAGAAAGCAGAAGGATCTCAAAGAACGAGGCGACGCACTGTGATGACCGGTATGAGGAAGCTGGATGGTCACATGAGAGAGATCAGGGGAGAAGCTGGAAGAACCCACTTGATGATTAGGATGATCAAGGTCAAAATCTGGCGCAACTTGATGTACCGTAGCTCCTGCTCCCTCTTCTCGGCTATCCGCGTAACGATCTTAGGTTCCCAGCCAAACAGCTTAATCATGCGCAAAATGCCCATAGCTATAGATGAGGATTGTCAGTACCTGCACGGTACAGATTGTAACTGCGACTTCACTTTCGGTAGCAGCCTGCACACGCGCGTCCGTCTAACCACGAAGTAAATCCCCAAGCCAAGATACTGACAAGGAAAGGTACTCACACGCCTCATGGCCTCCTTCTGTACTTTTTGGATTTTTCCTGCGACGATTCCCGGTATCGGGAAGAGGGCGATCATCACGGCCAACCCAATGAATGCGCTCCAGCCAAGAATGTTATACAAAAACCAGACACACATCGAGACTTGCAGCGGAGTATATAATACTAAGGGGAAATTTTCATCAAGAACAAGGATGCGGACGGGGCAGGGGAGATAACAAACAGAGAAGCAATATATCCCGTCCAGAGACGATATTCTCCAGATCGGTCGAGACCAGGTTGTTCATCTTTCCCACCAAATTGCGTGAAGCGCCTGGCTTGTCACCATCCTCCTTACCGTTGTGAGACCCAGGAGTCTCCTCTTTTTGCTTTCCCTTGATGCTCGTCGCGGGGGTCGTCGATTGCTCACTCCGCGTCTCCGGGCTATCCCCACCTGCGTCCTCTGACGCCGTATGAATCTCGACCACTGAGCCACTATCCGGTGTCGTGGCTTCGCTGCGACCGTCAGGGGTGGCAGTGGGCGTGGGCCCTGGGGAAGACGAGGTCTCCGCTTTCATGCGGATACGCAAGGCATGCTCAAAGACGAGTTGCGTGACGATGGCAGTGGTGCGAACGAGAGTGCCCGCCTTGGGACAAGGTCGAAGCCGAATAAGAAACTCGACATTGTAAATATCCCCTATCACTTACCGCAATGAAAAAGTACCACTGGAAAGCGATGGTTCCCAGGGCAGGGCCGAGGAAAAGACATGTGGCCCAAACCCACGGGCGAACGACAGCACCTTCCCCGTGGGTTTCGAGGTAACTGGAAGAGATATGCTGAGTATATCCATAGAAATGGTCAAGCAGCCTGAAAATTGCATACCGCAAGAGCTGATTCATCCCAAAAGGAGCCATAAGGGTCGAAAAGACCTTAATGACGATGGTGATTGCTAGTTGCATGTATTCGCGACCTGAGTGAAGTATAAGGGGCGCATTACTTGTTAACACAGTACGCAAAGAACTGACGGAAGATCGTCATAAAACCCCATAAGATGTGCCTCCTGGGACTTCCGGAAAAAGAATCCAAGTGCTAGCAGAACTTGTTAGCAAGACGCCTGCGCGAGTAACCGAGATGAACCTGCTTTGAAACTCCTTTGCACGAGATTCCTGGTACAGTCATAGTCTGCAAGCGGTGGTAGCATGTCGTGCGATAGATGCGGAACGCGGTATGCCAAGAAAATAATAGGATCAAGGAAGGTATATAACGTCATAGATAAAATTGAGGCAGTCTGCTCAGGGTTGATGTTCTGTTGTGGGTCCTGCACTCTAAGTCAGCGATTGAAAAGTATGATCTAATAAGAGACAATCTCGCCTTGGAATCAATAGGAATATAACGGCGGGGGATCAAGAGAGGGATCACGACGGCCGTGAAAGCCAAAAGGCCAATTCTGATCCATAATAATCCGCCTTCAAATGCATCCACAGGTGACAAGGTAAAAGTAAGCAGGGGCCAGATGTTGCGGTACGCGTAGACGGCGAAGGTGCCAAGCAAGAGTGAGGAGAGATGGAACGAAGTAACCGACGCACGCGTTCTCCGTGCTGTAAGAGTCACTAACGCCAAAAAAGCCGCATACAGCTGCGTCGAATTATGGTTCGAGTGAGATACTACAGTACGTTAGCTGAAAACGACGTGGGCAACGCACATAGGTTAGACAAAGCGTGAGATTGAGCCATTCGTGCTTAGTAAGCGAATCCCCGCCAGAACGATGCTTCCCCTTGTGTTTCTTGCCCCAGGACTTGATCAGTGTGCTTACTGCAGATAATGGGGAGATGTGCTGGCCCTCTTCCTGCACGAAGCTGAATATCGCAAGGCAGAGGAGTGCGAGAACCACAACGAAGCGCGAGACTTGGAAGAAAAAGATGGTTGATCCACCTGATGTTTCCACGTGACCCTTGAAAGCGGACACGAAGCCAGTCCTTGTGGCGCTCGTGGCAACGCCTGACTCGACTTGATTAGCGCCCGCCGGCGTATCTTCGCCGCGAAGCCTTCGAATTGGACCAGACGAGAATATGGCATGGGCGACGAGGATAACGATGGAAAGAAGCGCGAAGTAGGACGGGATGAGTAACGGGTGGGTCCACAAACTGAGAAACCCCAAGTTCGTATTGTACAAGCCATCAAATGAAGATGAGGTTGAGGATCAAGTCTGTGTTAATGACGCTAGAAACACGTACGGGGAATCCATTTGGACGATTGCACCGAGATCTATGGAGGAAAGGACGACTTGGTCCATCGTGCATTACAGAGCACGACAATTGTTGCTATGGTTTTTCCCTGCAAATTGTTGAGGGAGTCTAAAAGACGTCGCGTTAGCGAGTCAAGAGTGGGTCCGCTAATTCGGAGAGTTCCGAAACTGGCCGCAGCCATGCCTCGGAACGTACAGTGGTAGTAATCAGAAGATTACCGCATCACCGCGGTGCGCCACTACTACAGTGCATATCCGGTCCAAACCAAGACCCAAACATAGTAGGACTTGACCCACCTTTCTTCCACCAAGTTCTCAGCTCTGGTTCGATCCATATTGGTGTGATATTATTCCTTACGGTAAGACCATTCTGCTCAAGATTCTGCTTTTTTGCACCTTCTTGTGATCGTTACCTTACCAGTAATATGGGATTTTGCATCGTTGCCACGACTCAACCGGTCGGCTTCACCGCCGCTAGGATTTAAACTGCGCCTTATCGCCTTACATTCGGACATCACGCGACAGTCATCTCTCTTATGCAGCTTCCGAGACTGCGCCTATAACGGAGAGTTCGCATCAGTGCCGCGTTTTTTTCCGTGCATTCCTGGAAGACCGTTAAGCAACGTCGACATGGGGGCCTCTTGCTTGGATCCAATTGGAGTAGTTGGGTGAGGATGATCCCAAATGCGGAAGTATCATCGGCATTGAGGAACTTAGTCAAGTATGTGGGCACCTGTCTACAAGACCACCCGTCAGGATTGGGACATACTTTTTCGCGAGTCCATTTTCTGTGCCGACTTCGGATGCAGTCCAGTACGGAGTCCCACGGTAGCTTCTATCTTGGTCTCTGCGCTCTCCACGAAACAGAAAGGTCGAAGTCGATGATTTACAACAATGGCAACGGCGGCGACTGGCTCTCATTGACGACGATGTTTTTTGGTTTCAAGTCGAGGTGGGCGATTCCGTGTTCGTGTAGAAAGGAGTCACCCTCTAGGTTCTAGAAGTGACTGCGCCATACGAGAGGCGCCTGGTTTCGTAATGTATTTGTTCAACGGTGCTTTCCATGGCGTCACGACAACCCTGCCTGTATTATCGCCAAGTAGGACAACTTTTGAAGGTCTCTACCAATGAGATTGTATGTTTGGACCGTGTTCGAAGCCCTGTGACCGCTTTAGAATCCTCTCCTCATCTGTCGTATCTTCAAGAAGCTTAAGAGCGATTTTCCCATGACAATTTGAGATCGCTTTGCGTATAGTCTGCGTCTGCTGCCCGTCGTCTACCAGGGTTGTGTATAGTTTTCTCAGACAACGGCCAGTACATCCGGGTTCTGTAAGGTTGTGGCAGATGAAGGCCCAGCTTGAGTATTAGGCGGCGTCTGGCGTTTCGGAGGACCACCAGTGTCGTTGGCAATGAACGAAGAAGCGGATGGATATGCTTCGATCTCGTTATTCAAAGCCGTCTCGGGCAAGGTCTCAGGTCCATTTGCTGACATTATAAAATCTTGTCGAAAGGCCGTCTTTCGGGCCGAGAAACTGTCTCACAATATCAAAAAAAAAAACTCACCTGAAAAACAATATAAGTTATGATCAGCAAGATCGCATAGAATCATGCTGAAAGACTGACATTAGGAAAACCCTCGTCATAGTTGTCACGCGGTCGGTGTAATGCCTTCTCAGAATTCCCAACAAAGGCGGGTATCATGGTGCCAGTCCTACTAATTCTAGTGGCTTGGTTTCTTGTAATCTGATCAACATTGGGGTAGTTGATATTCCCTCAAGTTGGAGCTCGCAATTGAACCGAGACGCGTTTAAGTAGATCGCTGCTAACTCGACCTCCTTTAGAAAACTGCAGGGCGATTTCTTTTTTTTTTTTTTTTTTTTTTTTGAATCAATTTATATCCCGGAGCAGTATATAATACAAAGTGTTGTGCAGCAAGCAGCGCAGCAAACAGTGTCATGGAGTCTCACCTTGTGAAGGTATTGAGACTAGTAGAGAGGTTTGTAGAGTGGAGTGCTCAAGTGTGCGTAGAGTGAACGACTTGTATTCTTAGAGGGGCTCTACTCCCCTCATTTATAGGAAAACCGGTCCCTATGGTCCACCCATGTCCGTTTGCGTAAAAGTGATGAGTAAAGGTGTCCACAATATCGCATTTTCAGTGACACCTGATGTGAAACACCCCAGAAGTCTTCAATATCACCACGTGTGATACTGATAAGACTTGCGCCCTCCATATTGGAGTTGCGCCCACTTTTGTGCGTAACGGAGTACCCTAATATGGTAATCATATGTATGATACTACTGTAATGTCGTAACTGCTATAGATAAGATACGTATGTACTTATTACGTTTCAACACTCCCCCTTGCTAAGTATACCGTGTATGTACTGAGCAAAGTAATATAGTACAGTAGAGATTATTGATGACAGCAATCAAAGGATCATTCGTGTATTATTCGAAGATTCACTTTGCGCATGAAGCCTATAGCTTCATCATGTCATCGGTGTTGAGAGAGAAAGAGTCGCGTGAAGAAGATTTGGATTAAGGTTGAACTTTTGGTAAAGTTCGATCTTTTCCACTTCTCTGCAAGTGTGCCACGCAAAGGCATTACTCGACACATCTTCTAAAATAATCGGGTCTGACTTGGATGCATAGGCATGCCATCTGAATGTCAGGTTCTTCCGAGATCTATGCGACAATTTCGTTCTCTTTCTAGGATGAGTAGAACTCAAGTCCTAGTTGTTCCCTAAATTTAAGAAACTTTATGCATCCCAGATTCTTAGTAAATAAGTCTGCGGGATTTTCGGCTCCTTCTATGAACAATAGTTCAATCTTCTTTAAGCGAATGACCTCGCGAATGTAGTGGTAGCGTAGGTCTATATGTTTTATTCACTTTTCCTGTACAGGATTAGAAGCAAGGAATATGGAGCCTTGATTATCTCCGCATAATGGAATTGGTTCTAAAGATATTCCAATCTCTTCAAAGAGAGATCGAATCCAGACCAACTGTCTACTCGTATCTGAGATAGACATGTATTCTGCTTCTGTGGAAGACAGCGCAATTGACTTCTGCGCTCTAGAATTCCAACAGAATACTCCATTAGCTAATTTAACTAAGTAGCCCGTAGTAGACTTTCTCGTTGTTGGGTCAGAAGCCCAATCAGAATCCGCATATGCTAATAAACCCCCATCGCTTTTGCCATCAAAGACTAAAGCATAACTAGAAGTACCAATTAGATAGCAGCAAATATATAATGCCCTATTTAAATGGTCTTGCGTGGGGTTTGCAGCATACTGCGCGAGTTTCGTCACTGCATAGGCAATGTCTGGTCGAGTTCCAATCATTATGTATAGGAGTGATCCTATCACTTGTTGGAATGACGCACGAATTTCTGGGTTTGGTGAACCTTTATTGGGTACTGGTTGATACCCTTCAGGTAGCGGTGTGGGGACCACTTTCGCATTCGTGAGTTTAAAACGCTGCAGCACTTTATGTAGATAATCTACTTCATCAACAAGGATACGACCCTTGGATTTAATAATGCGCATGCGTAAGAACTCTTGGGTATCACCAAGGTCACGACATTCCCAGATTTTCATAAAGCGTTCCTTTAGAGAACTAATATCAGATTTGTTCTTTCCAAGGAATAGAACATCATCGACATATACTATCACTACTATGGTTTTATCTGCATTCACAAATAAACCAGAGTCTGATAGTAAACGTGTGCATCCTAGCGTAGCCATGGATTTATCAAGCGCTTTCCACCATGCTAAAGCAGCTTGTTTCAGTCCATATATAGCACGTTTTAAACGCATCACTTTATTTTTCTGGCGGGGGTTTTTAAACCCTTCAGGTTGTTCCATATATAGCTCCTCATCGAGTTCACCATATAGGAAGGCTGTTTTGACGTCTAATCCGGAGATGTGCCAGTCTTTTAACGCTGCAAGCGCTAACATCATCCGAACAGTCTCAAACCGTACCACGGGTGAGAATATTTCATCATAATCAATGCCTTCAACCTGAGAGAAGCCTTTGGCTACAAGCCTAGCTTTCTTCCAGCCATCTGACTTTAAGTCAAATACCCATCGATTCTTAATGACCTTTCTGCCTTTTGGCGGGTCAACTAGTTCAAAGACTTTGCGTTTGCGAAGAGACTCTAACTCTTCACGACACGCTTTACGCCACTCCTCCTGTATATCACTTGGCATTTTTAGAATGTCCCTAAAGGTCCATTCACGTATATTGGAGGTATCAGGTGATTCCAGATCTAGCGGTGAAATTGCTTTGGCAAGCAATAGATCCAGGAATTTGACTCCCCCTTCCTGAGCAAGGCGGGTCAGCAACTGCTGATCTACTTCATCCTCTGAGTTGTGCGAAGAGTCACTCTTTGTACTTGGAGGATCAGGCTCGATTTGCTCAGGAATTCCTCCTGGAATCGGCTGATCTTGGCGTAAATGCTGCCGAGAGCTACCCAGCTGGTTCGTTACCAGTTTTCGCCAAGTACGACTTCGCTCAATGTCTGCTAGTGTTTTACTAGGAGGTTTATCTCCATAGACATTTTCAGGAAGAGTAGTTGTTTTCCTCACACGTCCAGATCTCCTCGGCTCAAATGGAGGAGGTACAGGATCTGGTACGGAAGGTGGAGCTTGCGGCTCGTCAGGCTGAACAGCAGCCTCAGGTTCATCTGGAACCTGATCAACCCCGTCGGGTTGTCAAGCGCGTCTCCCTTTAAGAAGCTCGGGAAGTGGTGAGTCAAGATCACCAGGAGTGGTGTCTTCAGACGCATCAATGGGAGGTTGATTAGATGGTGATTTATTCAACTGGGTTGTTCCCCTTGTTCTACCGTCTCTAGGTCCAGTAGTACAATTTGGAAATAACATTTCATCAAACAGAGCTTTGTCTGAATAGAATACGGTATTATGTTGACGCATAAAGGCATCGCCTTTCATACCAGAAGGTCTACCTAAGTAGATCATAAGCTCGCTTTTGGGGGATAATTTGTTTATACGCCGAGCTTCTGGGATGTGCACATAAGCACCGCATCCAAACACTCTGAGATGAGAAATGTCTGGAATTTCATCGTTTAATAGAAAGTATGGTGTTTGCCATTTAAGGCGACTCATAGGTGTTCTATTATAACAATGTACAGCATGTAATACTACAAATTCCCACCAAGACTGTGGTATACAAGCATCAAGTTGCATTGACTGTGCTTTGTCCATTATAGTGCGCATAAAGCGTTCAGCACGCCCATTTTGCTGTGGCGTGTGAGGTATGCTTTGTAGCACTGTAATGCCGTCATCCTTTAAAGTTTTAAGGAACACATCTGATTTGTATTCACCGCCGGCATTGGACATCCACTCTTTTATGGTAGTGTTAAATTGATTTTTAATTAACACTAACCACTGTTTAAGCACGCCAATTGCCGAAGCTTTGTCGCGTAAGAGTGATACCCATGCATATGAAGTATAATCGTCTAAGAAGACGATAAAATACTTATATTTATGGTATGACGGTATAGGGAAGCTTTTTAGATCAGAATGAACACGACTAAAAGGAGCTTTGGCCCTAGTATCAGATGGTGGATGAGATGCTGCAGGCATTTTGCCTTGCACACATCCTGGACAAATACCATCAGTGGTAGGAATTGTAATTCCTTCGGGAAAACCCTTTGTATAATCCTTAGCATGTCTTAAAACCTCTTTGGATGGGTGTCCGAGGCGACGATGCATAAGATCGTAATCTACTTTGTAGATCAGTGGCATTTCTGCCGACTGTACTTCTACTTCAATAGATTGCGCATCTAACCAATATAATGGATGTCCACTTAAAATGGGTTTACATTGGACAAACGATTGTACTTTATGGTACAAGGTAATATGTTGCAAGTTGCCCATTACACGCATACCTTGTTGTAAGAATGCTCCCATAGAAAGCAACCACGTTGTCATTTTAGGTATGTAAAGGACTGTATGTACTCTAGTAGTTACTAGAGCATCGTTTATATAGTGCTTTAGAAGCACTGTACCAGATCCTTCTACATAAATAGTATTAGACGCAGTTCTAACCGGTATCCGGTCAGATTCTTCTGCTGGCTCATACTCAATGAAGTCACTAATCTGATTAGTGAAGTGCGCCGAAGCTCCTGAGTCTAATAGCCACATGGAGCTTATTTTTTCTCGACACTTAGCACACTGTGTGAAATATTGATCATGCTTGCATTTTAAAACATCAAGCGCGCCGATATTCATACTGTACAATGGAGACACTACAGACGGTACATTTTTATTTTTACAACTTGGTATCCTTATACTTTTTAGTAAGAGGTCCAAGACTGTCTGATTGTCAGCATTGTATAAGTGCTGTGTGAGAAAGGCGTACCTTTCTTCATCTGTTCCCCAATCAAGGGAAACGGTGTCCTTGTTGTTCATCATCGGGTCCCAAGCTGAGAGATCAGGCTCAGGCGTCGGTGCACGAGACCCTGCAGGAGTCCCAACACGAGACCCATATAGTTGGTCTATGATCCGCATCTCTGGAGTCGTAGGCTCCAGCATCTCTCCTTGCATCATTGCTTCTCCTTGCCTACGCACGAAGTCTTGATGTTGTCTATAGACAATATCAATCATCTCAGCAGAACTACGAGCTCTGAGAGTTTGCATATGCGTAGCATTACCATATGCATCTTTTGTATAAAGATGGTAGGTTTTGCCAGAGGCAACGGCGACTTCCAAAGGAGGAAGGGAAGGATGACCGACATACCCTTCTTCGTATAGTTCATACTCCCCTTTTTCAGGAGTAGGAGCACGATTCTCTTTATCAGAGTCATGTGAGTCCATTGACATATTGTCGAAGATGGAGGCCAATTCTGACTCACCGTAGGTAGTTGTGCGCTCAAAGTCCTCCGTATGATTGGAAGGACCCGGCTGTGACATGTCGACATCGACTTCGGAGTCATACTCCTCATCGTAGTTCCAATTGGAACGTGTGCGTACTTCTTGATCGAAATCAGAGAAGCGCTGCTCAAGCGTCTTCGTCGTTTGGATAGTCGCTGGGACTTCCAAACGCTCAGCGAGCGATAGTGCGTTATTGACAGAGGGGTAGATGCCCAGAGTCCTTGTAGTAGGAGGGGACTGAGAGACAGTGCGGGTGGTAATAGATGAATGCCCAATATGGGCGATGGTAGATGAAGTGGGAGATGGGAGTGCGGCAGTGGATGCGATGTGAGAGTGGCCTTGAGGTTGACCACGACCCTTGCCCTTGACGAACTTGCCTCGTCCTGCACCTCTAGTACCGCGCTGGTTGTTAGGCTGCTGCTGGTTAGTAGAGGGTGTGGTGGACGATGAAGGCTGCTGCTGAGCACCCTGCTTGGTAAAGCGAGGGTTTTTGCGCTTGCGCTTCACGGCAGAGATCTTCTGGGCAGATTGCCCGCTCTTGACTCGTCCTCAGTTAGCTTCCGTCTCATAGTGGTTTATAACAGTCGTCCGAACATCACCAATAGTGAGTTTGTCGAGGCGACTGGATGAGAGGATAATGGGGACTAGATGTTCCCATTTAGATGGAAAGTTAGCCATGACAATCATAGCTTGGAGGAGGGGGTCAAGATCCATGTTCCGTGAAGTAAGTCCAAAGCCAAAGTCTACTTCATGAAGACGTCCGATGGCGGCGATCATCTTATCAAAGACTGGACCAGGATGTTGGTTCGGGTTGAACCGTATACTGATCACCTCTTTAAAGTCTTTGTAGATGCTAGGGACTGTAGGAATCGAATAAGCATCCTTCAGATTGTTCCAGAAATCGTCAGCTTCAGTGAAGCTGGCAAAGTTCTGCTGAAGGGCTGCAGAGAGACGAAGGGTTATGTTGCCAATTGCCATGGCATTCTTATCCTGCCACTTCTTTAAGTCATCAGGATAGTCGTCATCCTTCGACTCAAATTCCTCAAGTTCGGCTTTATACAGCTCCCTCTGAACCTTGAGAGCTTGTTTCTCAAGGTCAGTGGCATCAACGGCAATGGGTGTCGGCTCGACAGGTTTGACTGGCTTGATAGGACAAACGTAAGTGCCATTTACGACACTCCAAAGTCCTTGAGCCATCAAGAAGGCTTTCATCGCACACGCCCAGCTACCATAGTCCTGACCATCAAAGACGGAGACGAAGGTGTTAAGTTGGGACGACATAGTATCTGTGAAGGCTGATGAGACATCAGCATGCTATTCACAATACTGGTATGAGTAAAATAGAGAGCCTTGGCATTAGCTATCTCCTCGTACTAGCGAGGTAGAAGCTGCCCCAGGGGTCCGTTACATTCTCCTACTGAGAACTGGTCGGTGCCACACGATGGGGTCTTATTGTGCCCGTCAAGGGACACAATGCCAGGTTGCCAAAGGTAACCTCGATGGTGTTGTTGACAACAGCAACTGTAGTTAAACAGCTTGACAATCATCGTCGTTCGCAATGAACGCAATGGTACCCATGTAGCAGGGCCCATAACCTGTTGCACAGCAAGCAGCGCAGCAAACAGTGTCATGGAGTCTCACCTTGTGAAGGTATTGAGACTAGTAGAGAGGTTTGTAGAGTGGAGTGCTCAAGTGTGCGTAGAGTGAACGACTTGTATTCTTAGAGGGGCTCTACTCCCCTCATTTATAGGAAAACCGGTCCCTATGGTCCACCCATGTCCGTTTGCGTAAAAGTGATGAGTAAAGGTGTCCACAATATCGCATTTTCAGTGACACCTGATGTGAAACACCCCAGAAGTCTTCAATATCACCACGTGTGATACTGATAAGACTTGCGCCCTCCATATTGGAGTTGTGCCCACTTTTGTGCGTAACGGAGTACCCTAATATGGTAATCATATGTACGATACTACTGTAATGTCGTAACTGCTATAGATAAGATACGTATGTACTTATTACGTTTCAACACAAAGCCGGTCACGCGACACATGGTCGGTATTAATAATGGAGTTGTAAACAAACTAGCCCTTGTGATAAGCGATAAGGTTTAAGTGTGCACCCACCCAGTGGAAGCATAAGTAAGACAATGAAGCCGAGAATGGTGATAAGACATGTCCAAAATTTGAAAAAGGTGGTCATGACGAAAGGAGGTAAAATTAGACCTCAGAACTTACCCAGCAAAGGGACGTATGTTGAGTGGTCTCTGGTAGTGTGATGTCAACCCGGGTCAGGGGGAAATGGGGCGGTGGGACGGGAAACAAAGAAGTCATGGATGATCGACTCCAGTTCTGTTGCTGGGCGGACAGGGCCCAAATCCGAGGGGGTTCTCGCAGTCAATGGCCGGCCCGCCCCAGAGGGGGTGCTCGCTGCCATCAACCGGCCCGCCCCTGGAGGCCGTGCCCGCGCGGAAGACTTGTGATCGAAGTCTTCGTTAGGTCTGAACGCGGCCCGGGACGTATGCAGGAAGTCATAAAACCTTCCGCATAGGGCCGCGTCATTACTGTGATGAGTGTCTCACTGTTTAATCGCAACAGCGAGACCAAGGATCACAAGGAGCAGGGTAGCTAACGTCGAACCAACAAGGAGGTAAAACAGGGACAGGGAACAATGGACCACGAGTAACAAGACAAGGATGAGGAACAACCCAATACTGGGAAGCTGCTCAGAAGACAGGAATGTACAAGTGGGGATGTCGCAAGTGGACAGTCTGAGGGACTGTCTGTTACATTGCTCCAGCTTATATACCTGAATACATGGTCTGTGCGTACTTTAGGGGAGGCCCAACTCCGCTCCACGGGTGGGCCCATGGAATACTCTAGAAGTGTTCTAAAGATAGCGTGGAATGTGCTGGAAGGTTTCTAAGTATATCGTCCAATGGCATTAATCCCTGGCAAGCTCCGCTCGTCAGGTGATTGATCAACAATCTTCGTTTACCGATCAACGGACTTTGTTTATCAATCAACAATCTTTTGTTGATTGATCAACAAACAAGTCATGTGAGGTCATCTGACCTTTCGCTTGGTAAGTCCCGGTTCCGGACCGGGTCTTTCTTGAATAGGAAGGAAAGGATTATCCAATCCTTTCACGCGCGTCGTCTTGGCTAGTTCTACTAGTCCAATACTTCGTATTCCTGGGTTTGTGCGCGCGTTCCCTTGCGCACTCCTGGTATTCCGGATAAGTCGGGACCGAGGCATAGGTTCGTGACAGTATCCCCTCTTTAAGGCCGTGCTGCGCCGTCAGCACTCTTAGGTTACTTGGTCGGGGCGCAGAAGGATTTCTGGTGTGAAACTGTTGAACTAGGAGTGATGCATGTTTCATCTGTGATGCAGGGAGCCATGAGTTTTCGGAATTAGGGTAGCCCTTCCACTTGATGAGGTACAAGATCCCTTTCTTATTGGGTGACACTTGGACTGGAGTACTGTTTCAACTTCATAGTGTTCCTCTTCTCCTTGAACTATATCTGGAGGGGTCTGGTGAAGTTAGGTCCATGCGCAGTGGTTTCCTTGTATGGTGATATCAGGGAACTGTGGAAGACTGGGTGGATTCGCCATGACTTGGGTAGTTGGAGTTTGCAATTAACTCCCCATGTAGATAGTACTTTGAATGGACCATGGCGTCTAGGGGCTAACTTGGCTTTAGGGTGCGTGGTGTGAACATTGGTTCCTTCTAACCAGACTAGATCTCCTGGTTTGAACACATGGGAAATGATGGGTACTCTTGATCTCTTCATGACTTCCGCAGCTACCTTAAGTGCTGCTGTAACCTCAGACCGTACTTGGTCTAAGGTACGAAGGCGTTCTTCTACCGTGGGAATCTTGGTAGCGAAATTTACTGGGGGAATGAATTCTGGCTTGAATCCGTACCAGACTTCAAAGGGAGATCTTCCTGTGGCGTTGTGTTGGCGAGCATTGTGTGCGAATTCCATGAAGGGTATCAGTTCTACCCAATTGTCTTGCTGGAAGTTACAAAAGACGCGAAGGTATTGCTCTAATTCCTGGTTGACTCTTTCTGTTTCGCCATCTGTTGGGGGTGGAAGCTGTGGACATAGTGGGATTTGACTCCCAATCTTTCCCAGGACTTCTTGCATGACTTTAGAAGCGAATTGGGGTCCTTGATCTGAGATAACTTGGCGTGGTAGTCCAGTTCGTCTCCAGACATTCTTCATGTACAACTTGGATGTTTCTTCGGCTGTGATGGTTTTTATTGCAAGGGGTGACGATGGTGGCTTTACTGAGGCGATCCACTACCACGAATAAGGAATCATATCCTTGGAGGTAGGGAGGTCTGTTGATGAAATCC
>WITN01001172.1:0-23780 GCA_015025155.1 Lactarius quietus
CCTTCCGAACCATATGTTCGTACGAGCAACTACCGAAAGTGTGTCGCCAATGATCAAACAACACGCAAAACAAATCGATTTGTGGGCTAGCCCTCACGAACTCAAGAAAATCGACGGTATATGGCTCAAGAATGGAAAAGTCGTCGTCACGAGTCGCAAGAAGGATGATCTGAGAGAGATCATCAAACAACATCACAATACGCTAACAGCCGGTCACCCAGGAATCAACAAAACATTCGAACTACTGGCTCGATACTACTGGTGGCCTCAAATGAAGAAGGATGTCACTGACTACGTAACAGGATGTGCCGAATGTCAGAGACACAAAGTCAATACGCGGCCGACAAAAGCACCTCTTGCTCCCATATACCCGTGCCCAGAGGCCAATCCCTTCGAAGTCATCGCAATAGACTTTATAACTAAGTTACCTCCATCAGATGGGTACAATTCAATACTCACCATCACGGACCATGACTGTTCGAAGGCCTCAATATTTATTCCTTGCCAAGAATCGATGTCAGGCGAAGATACTGCAAAACTCTATGCCCAGAAAGTACTCCCACGATTTGGCCTACCTAACAAGATTATCAGCGATCGAGACCCTCGATTCGCAGCAAAATTCATGAGAGAATTATGCCGAGTCCTCCAAATTCAACAAAACATATCAACCGCTTATCACCCAAGGACGGACGGACAATCAGAATGTTCCAATCAGTGGCTGGAACAATACTTACGACTGTGGACTAACGAGAAACAGAACAATTGGGCTGCGCAACTACCTCTCGCAGAATTCGCCCACAATAACATGATAAGCAGCACCACGAAACAAACTCCGTTCTTCACGCTGATGGGGTATCATCCTAGAGATAAATGGGCGCCAGGGACAATCAGCCTGCCCAGTGTATCTACAAGGATAGAACAATTGAAAGAAGCTCGTCGGAGCGCGCAGGAAAATATGATCAAGGCCCAGAAGTCATGGGTCAAGCACAAGGACACCCCCAGATATGCGCTAGGGGACCAAGTATGGTTAGATGGACGCAATCTACGAACCAATCAACCAACGCCCAAGCTTGTGCCCAGAAGACAGGGGCCATTTGAAGTAGTGCAGGTGATGTCCCCTGTGAATTACCGGCTCAAGTTACCTCCGCAGTGGAAAATCCATGACGTATTTCACACAGATCTGCTTACGCCTTACAAAGAAACACGCATGCATGGCGCAAACTACCTACGCCCACCACCGGAGTTGGTTGAAGGCGTGGAAGAATACGAGGTCGAAAAAGTCCTAGACTCCAGGAGGTCAGGGCGAGGATGCAAACTTCAGTATCTCATCAAATGGAAGGGATACGCGGACTCGGAAAACCAGTGGGTCCCGTGGGACGACGTCCACGCGGAGGAAGAGATAAGGAAGTTCGCACGATTAAACCCGAAGGCTGAAATTCACATAAAAACAGCCTTGACAAGATCGTTCAACCCATCACCCACCAAACCTCCGCATAACATGACCAATGTACCCCTCTCCATTATCTCCATTGACGAGGTCGCCTTCCCCCATGTCAACACCCTCGACACCTACGACAACAACAATAACGTCGACGACCCCTTCTGCTCAGCCATGGCAGAAGTCCGAGCAGTCGCCGCGCAAGACAGAGACGAGCGAGAGCAGCAAGAGCGCGACCTCGCTGAAGCGCAGCGGCGATTCCCTACACCAGCCAGTGGACGAGTGGAAGAAGATGAGGGAGGACTACTCCCTCTTGAAGGAGGTAATGACGTCATGGAGACAGGATCAGGTAGTGAAGAGGACGGCAGCGGAGAGGAGGATGAGGATACAGCTGTTGATGAGGGAAGCGTCCAACAGCCCTCCACTGCAAGCACCTCCACCACCGCCGTCGACTATATCAGCGACGACGACAGCAATGACGAAGACAACGAGAGCACCGACTCCTACCATGACGCCAACGTCATCTGTACACGGTGCGACAATTCCATCGCTTACTGCCACTGTACTCCCGCACCTGTACCTTTCCAAGTCCGCGTCCTTACCAGCGAAGCCCACGATGAGTCGATCCGACCATCGCCAGTTGCTGTTATCTACGGACCAACGGCCGAGCAAGGGTACGAAGAGCGTGGCCTTCCGTCGTACGCAGAAGCCCGAGACCCCTCACCGATCAACACGCGCGGAGCGTATGGCCCGAGGGTCCCTCTCCGTGCCATATCGCCTACTCCCGGCGGATTCACCCTCAACAACGGGATGAATTGGGTGCCGATGGTGATCGAACACGAAGGGCGTCGCATCCCCGCTAAGTACGTGCGGGTTCGGATGCTCGACAATCCGGAGGTGTTCAGGACGATGGGCAGGTATTCGCCAATATACCGTGCCGACATCCATGCGGAACCTTGCAGGGATATGGGCCCAGCAGCTGAGTACAACCGAGCCCAACTACAGTACTTCCGCGCTGACTTCCGTGGGAGGCGACAGGTAGACGAGGCTCTCGCTAGGCTTGGAGACATATCCCTCCAAGCCGAAGTGAAGCGCTACCGCACATCCATGGAGGTCATCGCGGAACTCGAAGCCGCCATCAAAAAACTCGAGGATGACATCTACGTCCACAGTGATAGGGCGCGACACTCAGCGGCTCGGTTAGGGCGCACACACGCCCTCAGAAGGGTACGCGATGAGCATGAAACGGACGTGGGGCTAACCACCGTGACCAATTGGGTCGTTGAGCGTGGGCACTCACCCTTGTAAAGAGGGTGATGTTACGTCCCAGGTCATAGCGAGTATCTGACCTAACCCATAAGCGATGGGACGTGACCTCGGGGATGCTTACTCTTACACGATGACTAATGGTTACTCTCTTACTCATTCTTACGATGTGGATTACTGTTACTATTACTGTACGATGACTGAGGATGACTGTACGATGACTGATGGTAGTAGTTGTGGTGTAAGTATTAGTGGACGATATCACGCGTTAGTAGTAGTGGCTGTATCGCTGACGAAGGCGTACAGTTCAGATAGGATATAAGGTAGCTGTCGACTGATGTAGTCGGCAGCTTGACTCTCTTGTGTTCTTCATTGAATCTAGTCGGGGTTCTCTCTCTCCCGCCTCTGTCCGCGCTCCCTTAGGAAGGCTCTTTCAGGAGTCCTTGAACAAGTCACACCTTCGTGTGTTGACACGCCTCGCTAAGTCACGTTACTCGCCATCGCGTGTAGGGTCTAAGTCAGACCACAAACGTAACAATCAATCTGAACCAGCAGCAACAAGGCCGATATAAAGACACTAGTGGACTCAGGAGCCACAGACAATTTCATTAATCCGCGATTTGTGAAGAGAATGGGATTGGGAGCGGCCCTATTACCGCAACCAAAACAACTTTTCAATATTGACGATACTCATAACAAAAAGGGATCAGTCACTCATTTCGTTGATTTACAAATATTGACAAAAGGAATTGTCAGAAAAATGAGATTCCTAATTGTGGATATCGGAAAGGAAGATATTCTTCTTGGATATCCACGGCTCAGCACCTTCGAGCCAAAGTTCAGCTGGAAACATGGAACCATCGACGAAAACATACTCCCAATTGTTATCAAATCTTGTCATCCTATGGTCAATACTAGCGTGGTAGCCCACGTCCTTTCTGAAGCAACAAAAAGCAATATTATTGCCAAATTGGAAGCGCAATGCTCTATCAGGGGAGCAGCTACTGATCTCGCTATCGCCGCAGGACCTAAAGAAGAAGTTCAAATACCAGAAGAATACAATAACTTCAAAAGGGTTTTCAGCGAAAAAGAATCCCATTGATTCCCTCCTTCTCGGGAATGGGATCACGCGATTGAACTCAAGGCAAACACTCCAGATCACATCAACTGTTCTATATATGAACTATCTCAATTGGAAGATCAACCACTACGAGAGTTTATAACAGAACACCTCAACAAAGGGTATATCAGACCCTCCAAATCGCAGTATGCATCACCATTCTTCTTTGTAAAAAAGAAGGACGGAAAACTACGTCCGGTACAGGACTATCGTCGGCTCAACGAGTTCACCATCCGCAACAACTATCCCTTACCGCTAATATCCACTCTTATCAAAGATCTTGGCAGAGCACACATCTACACCAAACTTGATGTATGATGGGGATATAACAACATTCGCATCAAAGCAGGGGACGAACATAAAGCCACTTTCAAAACACCCTACGGGCTTTTCGAACCTACAGTGATGTTTTTCGGACTAACAAACTCCCCCACTACATTTCAGTCGATGATGAATCACATATATTGGGACACCATTGCTAAACATGAGACCAAGGGGACCACTATCCGTGTATACATGGACGATATTGGCATCGCTACTCAAACAAATCTAGCCGATCACATCTTGGTGGTCAAAGACGTGCTAACAGTAGCCGCGAAGTACGATTTATTTTTCAAGCCCGCGAAGTGCACCTTCCACTCCCCATCCCTCGATTACCTGGGGGTAATCCTTGAAAAAGGGGTAACACGTATGGATCCCGTCAAAATCGCAGGCATAAAGGATTGGCCGACACCAACGAAAGTTAAGGACGTACGATCCTTTTTGGGTTTTTGCAATTTTTACCGCCTTTTCATCAAAGGATTCGCATCCATTGCCAAATCACTGAATGAACTCACAAAGAAAACGATGGAATGGCACTGGGGCCCAACAGAACAACACGCGTTTGACATACTAAAAAAGACGCGTCACAAGTGAACCGGTACTTGCACATCCAGTATTGCAAGATCAATTCGAACTGGAAGTAGATGCGTCAGGATTCGCGGTGGGAGCAGTACTACTCCAAAAGAAAACTGACGGCAAAAGACATCCCATAGGCTATTATTCCGCAACGCTAAACGCAGCAGAACAAAACTACGACATCTACGATCTCAAACTGTTGGCAATAGTCAAGGTGTTATGACATTGGAGACCCTTAGTAGCAGGATCACCACACAAAATCAAAGTATTCTCAGACCACATGAATTTGCTGTACTGGAGAGAACCTCAAAAGATTAGTCGACGGGTTGCAAGGGAAGTATTGGAATTATCAGAATACAATCTCGAAATTCATCACATAAAAGGAACGGCAAATGGACGAGCCGACGCGTTATCAAGGAGACCTGATTACGATCACGGGGAACAAGATAACGAAAACGTGACGGTATTACCAGACAAACTGTTCATACGAGCTACAAACGCACACCGTACCGGAATGCCAATTCACCCACTTGCGACAATTACAATAGAAGAAATGATGTCAACTAAGGACAAAGACACCCAAGATGAATCCATTATCAAACCATGGGTAGACCCGCATAAACTCAAGAAAATCAACGGGACATGGTATAAGGAAGGCAGAAGAGTAATCACCAAGGGAAGTGAGGAATGAAAATCGATCATCGCTGCTCATCACGATACCCCAGTACACGGCCACCCGGGAATTAGCAAAACCGGCAAAATAGTTGAACGATACTATTGGTGGCCAACGATACGACAAGACGTGTTGGCATACGTAAGAGGTTGCACAGTGTTACGTTCGACTGGACGTATCGACTGGACTTGAGTCGCGAGCGTGGAGTACCAATTGTGCGAGGGGCTCGTTCGTCTGTGTTGGCGTAGCGATTGCCAAACCTCCCCTGATGAGGGTCGTGGATATGGTGACGACAGTATGCGAGAGCGTAGGGTATTACCCTAGGCGGAGTAGTGAATATACGAGCGATGGAGTGAATACGAAGTATCTCCAATCGTCGTAGAAAAGAAGGTTGGAACTGACAAGTCGACTGGACTTGGATGCAGCCCACAGGGTATGACAGTGTGAAGTCGATGAGATTCAAGAACTCAGACCTAAGGTCCTTGTTCGTAAGAAGTACATGTTAAATACGAATCGAGCCACGCCACTACTAAGAACTGCAGTACTAGGATCGCCACCAATACTACTAGTACCTGTACTAGTATGATGTCATATGGAACCACGTCGAACGAGACAGAAGGTGTGTAGTAAGTAAGTAGGAGTCACGGGTACGAGAGGTCGCGCGGGGCGTAAGAAGTAGGAGTTAAAATGTGAAAATGGTCCCAATGATAGTCCATGTGATACGGAATACTGTGGCAAAAGTCCAGGCTGAACGGTCAACGTAGGTGACACGCGTGGCCAATCGTAACACGCAGAATGCCAACAACACAAGATCAACAATCACCCTATTAGGGCTTCACTGCAACCCATATTTTCCAAACCAGAAGCTATGCCGTTCGAAACCATCGCTCTTGATTTCATCACTAAATTACCAGTCGCACAGGGATATGATTCCATTCTTACAGTCACGGATCACGACTGTACCAAAGCATCAGTATTCATCCCCTGTAACGAAGAAATCGACGCAGAAGAAACCGCTGCGTTATACATCAAACATGTTACGTTCCCACTGAACGTTGATCCGACTTGGATCCGATGGGTCTTCCTTGCTTCAACTCTGAGCAAAGCGCACAGCTTCTGAACCCAGGAACGACTTTTAAGCGACTTGTAAAGGGCGAATAACCAATAAGGTCCCCTAATACCGCCTAGCTTGAGGTTTGTTACAAGGTGGCAACGCCTAACACTGAAGTTGGCAACAAGATAGTCACAAAGAACAATGACTCTGCTATAAGACTGTCTGCACCTCTTGAGAAGTATACAAGTGGGTTTTAAGACAACTAAGCTGGCTAACTAGAGAGCAGCTTGTATAGTATTTATAGTAATTGTCCGTCAAGCCACAAAGGCGACACCATAGTATGAGTAGCAAGAAAGGCATAATGACTCACAGGTCAATAAGCAACTCGTAAGCAATTCGTAAGGCATCAATAAGCCATCAGTAAGCGTCCCCACCAATGAGTGACCAAGCACCTCCAACCAGTGAGTAAGCAACCACAGGGCATCAGTCAGCCCACCTCATCGCGTAAGTAAGCGATCACCAATGAGTAAGTGAATGAGTAAGTGAATGTCTAAGCATCACCAAGCATAAACGATACCAATAGTAAGCCAATAATAATGCATCTGTAAGCAATGGCTCCGGCGCTAACACAGGCGCTCCTTGAACTAATCCATCAATAACACTTTCCCGAAAGGGGATCAAACCCGGCCCGCTGGAGTGCGTCCCAATGGCAACCACGGCCCGCTGACATCGGCAGCCTCAGGTCGCTGGTCTTACACCACACAATCGCTGTTTGTCGTCGTTGGTCGTCTTCAGGACACAACTGTCTTCCGCCAATTCCATGGCTTCGTCCAACGTCCCTTGAGTTATTAGTTAGGTCAGATACGTACTGTGACCTGGGACAATTCCATCCTTCGTGCCCCCCTGACTTATTGCTTAGGTCAGATCTCGTGACCCGGGGGTATTACATGACCATGTCACGTGACCCTCATCCTTCCTGTAATAGTCTTCTTGCCAGCATCTGGGGTACTTCCGCGAGTTATTAGGTTACTCACGAACTGGCGAACTCTGCACGCCTCGTCATAGGCGAGGTAGCTATCGTCTTCTGCCGCTACGAGTGCGCGTACGGCCTCCTCTTCTTTGATGTCTTCTTCTGCACGTGACTCCCAAGTATGCGCTTCTGGGTAATCATGGCAATTCTTCCAGTGTTCATGGAGACACTTGTGTTGCTTGTGGGTTGGCGTAGGGTCTGAGCGTAACAAAACATGTGTTCATGCGGTATGGGTTACCAAATAAAATCATCAGTGACAGAGATCCCCGATTTGCATCCAAGTTTACAAGAGAACTGTGCAAACAATTAGGGATTAGCCAAAATATTTCCACTGCATACCATCCCAGGACGGACAGACAATCAGAGCGAACCAATCAATGGCTCGAACAATATCTTCGCTTTTGGGTAAATGAAAGACAAGACAATTGGAGTCTTTATCTTCCAATAGCAGAATTCACGCATAACAATTGGCCCAGTGAGACCACAGGGCAGTCTCCATTCTTCTTATTGATGGGGCACAATCCTCGTGCTGATTGGAATTCGACGCCCAGTCCCCTTCCGCAATTGGCGTTACGCCTAGATCAATTTAAACAAGCACGGGAACAAGCCCAGAGACAAATCATCAAGGCACAAAAGTCATGGGTATCACATAAAGATACGCCCAAATTCCAGATAGGAGATCGAGTATGGTTAGAGGGACGTCACCTGAGAACTCATCAGCCAAGCGCCAAGCTTGCGCCCAAAAGACATGGACCATTCCAGATCGTACAGGTGATGTCCCCTGTCAACTATCGATTGGAATTACCCACCAAGTGGAGCATTCATGACGTGTTTCACATCGATCTTCTCACCCCCTATCGCGAGACTTCCTTTCATGGACCAAATTTCTCAAGACCTCCCCCTGAATTAATCGATGGAGAAGAAGAATATGAAATAGAGAAGATTCTGGACCAACAGCAGTTCGGCAGGACAAGGCGTAAACAATTTCTTATCAAATGGAAGGGATATCCAGACTCGGAGTCGCAGTGGGTCAAAGCCACTGACGTACATGCCCCTGACGCCTTAGCTGAGTTCAAACGGACTCTGAATCCTACCTCCTCACGTATAAAGACAGGTTGTTCACTGGATGAAGCACATCAGTTCTTCCTTCATCGAACGATGTCCACTTCCCCTACTGCTGCTTCTACTACTTCACAAACCTCTTATCATCTTCCCACTGTTACTGCACCCACTTATGCTGAAGTCGCCGCCGCCTTCCGATGCATTAACCCAGGGGATTTCATCCCCGAAACCCCTGATGTATGCGGACACGACGCTGGAGGATTGGAAGAAGACCCATCGGATGTGGAAGAGGGAACAACTACTCGCGTCGAGAGTATCCTTGTTCCACAAACGCTTATCCAGATTCCAAGCAGCTCCGACCTCAGTGACGTGGTCTGAGTTTGTGGAAGTTGTAAGCAAACCGCCCTGTCATGTCCAGGCCATCCTGACGCCGACGACTCCCACATCCACTATGACTGTGGACACCTCATCTACAATTGTACGTGTAACAACAACCCTGTCCACATCCCTCCGCCGCCAACGCCTCAATATATTAATGTCGAACCCCCTACCAACGTTATCATGGACCCCGCGACGTCCTGGGGTATTCACATCCGTGCTACCCTCCGAGCCTGACAAGACGACTCGGACAAAGAAAACCAAGATCCCTGCCAAGTACCGGGATCCCAAGATGAAGGGATACCACTTGTGCCGAGGAGGGCGAGGCGAGGAAGAAGAGCTGGTGTGGCAGCGTCAAAAGAGAGCCCTTGTTTCCCAGACTACCGAGGAGGCGGAGCACGAGCCGAGCAACAGCGTGCTTGTAACGTTTTGACCCAACGCTACCTTCAGTACTGCCTTGACCTGTAGTACTGGAACACTTGACGTTGACGAGAGACAACACTATCCCGCATGAACCCTGGAATAGCCGAAATGAGAGAAGGACTGATCCAAGTTGAATGGAAACAGCCATAGATAGAAGTCCTCAAAGGGACAAGAGAGAGAAGCAGACATGAAGGAATGGACAGCAATACATTAGCAGGGAAACTCCAAGTAGACGTTAGGAGAATATGGGAATGTAAAGCTAAGGACTCTACCGTCCTCAGCTGCGACCTATATACTGCTCAGGAGCTGGGTTTCAACCTAAGCTCCCGGCCAAACCCTAATACAACGAAGATAAGCATAAGGCTTATCCTCCAATAAGAACCGTCCATCACTGATGCTCCACTACTCCACAACACATGGTGGATAGCCTTAAGGGCCATCAGTGATAAGAGTCATAATGACTCAGAGATAAGCTAATAATAGAATCCATCAGAAGTATCCATCAGAACCCCAAGATAAGGGCCTGGAGTGGCCTTGGCTTCTGATAAGCCGGCAATAGGTTCTCACCCGACCCGGTCACATGATCGGAACTTCCCACGATCACGTGCATTCTCACCAAGTCTTCAGATATTATTTGCTTGCCTTCGCAGGCAGCGCGCACCCTTACACGTGCGCCGAATGTCACTTGACCGCATGGCACGGTACGTGACAGTGCTCAGGACAAGGCTGACGCCCCGGATGGATTCGAACTAAATATTCCTCCCAGATTCATCGCTTTCCACATGACCGAGAATGGTCACCAGACGGTTGCCAAATACATCCATGTGATGCCTGACAACAACCCCATCGTATATGGGTGTATGAAGAAGGGGGGAGAAATCCAACAAGGTGAAGTTCACGCCACTCCTGATTTTGATGCCGTGGATAACGACCGCCATTACTCGCATGACCAATTGCGGTACTTGCGACAGGATTATGGTGATCGCCATGGGGTCGACTTGGCCATGGGGCAGATCCCTGATCAGTCGTTGTGGGCGGAGGTCCTTCAATACCGGGCTGTCACCAGTCAGTACTCCGAAATTGCAGAGCGGATTACCGCTCTGGAGAATGAGCAATACGTGGTTGGTAACGAAGTCAGGAAGTGCACCCGTTGATTGGAAGAGGCGAACGGGTTGCAATGGATCATGGACCAGGAAGTATCCATCAGTCGAGGTGTGACCATTATTCCTTGGGTATTTGAACGAGGACGTTCTACCTGAAAAAGGGGTAATGTCACGGTTTGACATCTCACGGACTAACAGTCATCATCATTACGAGGTCTCGGAGTTTGGGACGCTTACTACTTGGTTATGACTACGATAGTAAGCCGTTATTAGTCATGGACACTTACACGTCGCCGGTGTTTGGGTTTGCCGGTGTTTCAGGTTATTGTAGTGACTCATTCCTAGGATAGTTATACTAGGGTTTGGATTCTAAGCTGCGCTTTAAAGCCAGCGTGTAACTGTATATAAGTCGTGTAGTAAAGACCAAGGCTCTCTAGCTTGGTCTTCTTGAATCATCACCATTCATCTATTCTCTTCTCTTCCAATCTATCGATTGAAGCTTATCCTTCGGGATACCCTAGTGTCAACCAAGCGACCTAGTGGCTGTGCAACTAAGTTGAGTTGCCTGTGATTGTCAAGATTCATCCATACACTCGAGTATCACGCCGCAGATCGGTTCAAGTCGAACCAGCGTTAGGTGATAACGCTACACAGGGTGGACTGCTCAAAACTAAGTATTGTTATATCAGCATAGTCCATCTTATTCGTATCTGCAGTCAATGAATGGATATGTATACCTTGCTATGATAGGAAGAAGGCCAGTACACCAGGAAGTATGTCTTGGCGCATGTGAACAATGCATTGAGATTCAGACATGACCTCGCTATCATGGTAAGAGGGTCAGACCACTCAACTAGATGCATTGATGCATTGAGATGTGTACATGACTATCACAACAAGTGGGCAGATTTCCAGACAGTATGTTTTGCTATATGACCATAGGCCATCTCATTCTGTATGTCTGGGACATGAATTGCAACGTAAACCTTGTTGCTGTCATAGCGAGCAGGGTGTTCCACCCAAAGTCATGTCTTGGCACATATGCACAATTGATTGACATCATCATAGCTATTATAGCAAGCTGGTCAAATCACACGACAGTATGTCTTTGTACATTAACACACCTGAACAGTGCATTGACATTACACAACTATCACAGCTAGAAGGGTGGTCCACCCGACAGTATGTCTTTCATACATTTGCATAGTCCATTCCACTCTATTTATGTTTGCAAAGCATCGAGGTGTATATGTCATAACAAGGAGGGTGTTTGACCTAAAGTATGTCCTTGTACATTCACAAAATGTATTGAGATCCATACATCACTATCAGGGCAAGCAGGTCGGACCACTCAACAGTATGGCTTGGTATATGAGGATCCTGTACAATACTTTGAAATGAATACATAGCTATCATATCAAGAGGGACAGAATACCCTACAGTATGTCTTATTTGCATAGTTTATCTCATGTCTTAAAGCTTGAGTAATAGGCTGAGATAGATTCATTGTTATCATGGCAAGTAGGTTAGACTCTGACTGCTGACCAGCATGCCTTGGTACATTAGCATAGTCCATCTCAGGCATGCATATCTGAGCCATGCCTTGGTATATTGGCACAGTCCATCTCACACTTCCATATCTGAGCAATGACTTCATTGCAAGCAGGTAAGTCCATCCTAAGACATTCTTAGGTATACATGTATAGTCCATCTCACATATGCATGTTTGAGCATTTGATTCAGCTTTGCACATAGCTATCCATTTAACTTCTATCTCATATAGCCTTTATTTCATGCAATGATATGTTCATCACATACAATGTATCATAACATGATGTCTTGTGTATGTCCTCAGTGTCATTACTTGATCAGGTGGACCATAGATACTTCCTGAACACTTACCAGAATGCATGTACTTTGATATGATCGTTTCTGGTTACATATGAATGTCAGGCGGCCTGCCAGTACATCCTGGAGACTCAGTATATCACACAAACTCTTAAATCAATGTTCCTACTCCAATACCGATGGCAGGTGGCCCGCCTGTTCAGCCAACATGACCTGGAGTATTATATCCAGTCATATATGGGTGTTGGGCGGCCGGCCCGCACATCCAGCACATCACCCCTACTCATATAACATAGTGTTCCATCAAATAAGGCTAGTGGACTGCCCGCCGTTTCAGCCGACGTCGGCTGGAGTATCAATAGTGAAGAATCTCACACATCGGCCGACGTCGGCTGGAGTATCAATTATTCAAGACTCTAAGCGTCGGTTGGAGTATCAATTATGTAAGCCATGGCTATCCCATGGCTGCGGATTGTCCATCGGTTCAAGGGTGATATGCTGTGGAAATGTTCTGTTGTATCCCCAGAATGCGACATAGTTCTCTTGTGAATTTGGATGCAAATCGAGGGTCTTGATCGCTTATGATTTTTGATGGTAGTCCGAAGCGCCTGACTACGTTTTCAGCATAGAGAATCGCTGTTTCTTCGCCTGATATCTCCTCTTTGCAGGGTATGAATATCGAGGCCTTTGAACAGTCATGATCAGTAATCGTGAGGATAGAATCAAAACCCTGTGACGCTGGAAGTTTAGTGATGAAGTCTAGTGCTATTACTTCGAATGGCATAGCTTCAGATTTCAGGAAGATTGGTTGTAATGGTGCCTTGGTATTATGCATGTTGACTTTGTACCGTTGGCATTCTGCGCATCCTTTCACGTATTCGGTGACGTCACGTCGTAGTGAAGGCCACCAATAGCGATGTTCAACTTGTTGTATAGTGCGTGCAATTCCTGGATGACTGTGAATTGGTGGGTCGTGATGAGAGGATATGACTTCTCTGATATCTTCATTCGTCCCTGCAACCACTAGTCGTTTTCCTTGGTACCACCAGAGGTCGTCGACTTTGGTCAGCTTATGGGGGTCTACCCATGGTCATATGATGTTGTTGTCTTGTGCTTTCTTTAAAGCCGTTGCGGTCCGTATAAATAGTTTTTCTGGTAGAACGGTGACGTTCTCGTTGTCCTTCTCCCCTTGGTCGTAGTCTGGTCGGCGCGAAAGTGCATCGGCTCGTCCATTGGCCGTCCCTTTTACATGGTGGATCTCAAAGTTGTATTCAGCCAACTCTAGTACTTCTCTGGCGATCCTCCTACTGATCTTCTGGGGGTCTCGCCAGTACTGAAGGTTCATGTGATCGGAGAATATGCGTACTTTGTGTGGAGACCCTGCTAACAGGTGTCTCCAATTGCGTAGTGCTTTGACAATGGCCAACAGTTCGAGGTTGTAGATGTCGTAGTTTCGTTCCGCTGCATTGAGGGTGGCTGAATAATAGCCCACTGGATGACGTTTTCCATCTTGTTTCTTTTGTAGCAACACAGCGCCGACTGCGAATCCTGACGCATCTACTTCAAGGTCAAACTGTTGGTTCTGATCAGGGTGTGCCAGGATTGGCTCCGTTGTTATGCGTCTTTTGAGGGCTAGAAACGCCTCTTGTTGGCGCGTCCCCCATTTCCATGGTTCGTCTTTGCGCGTGAGTTCGTTAAGTGGCTTTGCGATGGACGCAAATCCTTTGATAAACTGTCGATAAAAATTGCAAAAACCCAAAAAGGATCTGACGTCCTTAACTGTGGTGGGCAAGGCCCACTCCTTGACACCCGAAATTTTGATGGGGTCCATGCGTGTCACCCCCTCTTCAAGGATTACCCCCAGGTAATCAATACTAGGGGCATTGAATACGCATTTCTCTGGTTTGAAATATAGATCGTTTTCTAGGGCGACCGCAAGTATGTCAGCAACCGCCCGTTGGTGTTGTTCGAGTGTATTGTGTTGCCGTTTGGTGGCAATGGCGATGTCGTCCATGTACCCACGGATTGTCGTCCCGAGGACCTCATATTTGGCAATGACGGGCCGGTAAATGTCGTTCATGAAGCTCTGGAACGTAGCGGGTGAGTTGCACAGTCCAAAGTACATGACCGTTGGTTCATATAGTCCGCAGCGTGTTTTGAACGCTGCTTTGTGTTTGTCTCCCTCCTTGATCCTGATGTTGTTGTACCCTTGTCACACATCCAGTTTTGAAAACATTTGAGCGCCACCAAGGTCTCTAATTAGATCGTCAATGAGGGGGAGTGGGTACTGATTCCGTATTGTCCATTCATTAATCTTGCGATAATCCTGTACAGGGCGTAGTTTTCCATCCTTCTTTTTGATGAAAAAGAATGATGATGCATACGGGGATTTCGAGGGACGGATGTACCCCTTCTCCACTTGTTTGTCAATAAATTCGTCCAGTGCCTCGTCTTCTATCCTGGTCATAGGATAAACCTTGCAGTCGATGACGTCGGGGGCCCCTGGTTTGAAGTCAATAGCATGGTCACAGCTTCTCCTCGGCGGGAATCATTTTGATTCTTCTTCGCTGAATACCTTCGCGAAGCGTTGGTATTCTTCTGGTACCTCTACCTTTTTTGTATATTGTTGCGCGTCGACTGCTAGCTCGACCACTGACCTTCTTCCATCTACTTGTTCTTCTAGTTCGTCCACAATTTGTTCTTTAGTTTCTGTGGTGAACATTCTTGCCACTCGTATGTAGTTGGTTTCTTCGGTAAGGAGCTGTGCCAATACTGCTCTCCTGTCACTGGGGTTAATGGATCGCAACACTATGGGGAGTTGTTTCTCATCTATAGTGGCATGACGCCAGCTGAACCGTGGTTCGTAAGTAGCTAGCCATGGATAACCTAGTAGCACGTCTTCTTTGCCGATGTCTGTGATGAGGAAGCGCATCTCTCTCTTGGCTCCTCCTGTTTCCACCTGAAGCGTTAGATAGTGTGTTATCTGACCGGCTTTATTAGTGGTATCGTCGATGTTAAAGATGTTTTTGGGCTTATCTAATGCCCGCTGTCCTAGCCCCATTCTTTTTACGAAGTTTGGGTGGATGAAGTTGTCAGTGGCTCCTGAGTCCACCAATGCTTTTATGTCGGCCATGTTGTAACTTGCACGAATCGAAACTGGAACTCGCATAGATTGATAGCGCATGATGTACACGGAGTTACAACGAATTGCCCTCACCCAGGCCGTTGGGTTCAGGTGCTTGCAAAATCCTGCCCCATCAACTGTTGCAGGACCAAATCCTTCACATCATCTCCTTTGCTTGCCACTCCTCGTAACCACTCTGCTGCTTTTTCTTCTTTAGTGGGCACGGTTTCTGTGGCTCGTGTCTGGGATCCGCACTGGCGCTGTGGCTGCCTACAATCACGGCTAAAGTGTCCCATCTTCTGACAGTTGTAGCACTGTATTTGGCTGTTGTCACATCTGAACTCTCGTTGTCTCTGGAGGAATCCTCCACGTGGTGGGTATGGTGGTCGTGGTGGTTCATTGTTTCGCCCATGGTTGGCGATGACATCTTCTGCTCCTGTGAGTCGACCTCATACTCGATCTGCAGAAGTGTCCATTCTGTTGTCATCTCGAAGAGGGGCTAGCAACTTAGCTAGTGCGCCTCCTTGCGCGCGTCCTGGTTTGAAGGCGTCTAGGTTGCCGCAGACGGTCTGCATATGAATCCACTTCTGTTGTCGCTTTAGAGCTGATGCCCTCCACTCTTCGTAATTTTGCGGGTCATCGTGCTGGTACATTGTTTCATAGAGGGCCCTGGGGAGCCCTTTGGTGAAGTATTTGAGTGTTTGTTCGCTGTTGATATTGTAGCCAGCGTGTCGGACGAGTTGTTCGAAGAGGGCGATGTAATTGTCCACCTTTCCATCTTTCATGTGAATGCTGGCGTCGAGCTGGGCTTGGGCGCGTTCTTTACTGAGTACGTCGCCGAATTGTCTTCTGAAGGCGTGGAGGAGATTTTCCCATAGCCAATCATCGAATTGGTTGGTCCCGGTGGCGACCTTGTTGATGAGCCATCGGCTGGCGGACATGACCCACTGGTTAACTGCATTTCTCTGAATGTATGTGAGGAACAACATAGCTTTTTGATATTTGTTCCTCATAGCGGAGTGATTGGCATTAACTCCCGCATATACTTCCCACTGAAGTATGAATGTTTCGGCTTGAGCCCTAGACCCGGTGAATGTTGGGGGTGGATTGCCGATAAATTTGTCATTGCCCCCCCTTGAGGGGCATTGATTGCTGCGTAGTGTGGTCCACCACCTCCTCCTCCTCCTGGGGGTCCTCCTCCGCCTTGCGGCCATCCACCATTGGGTGGTCCTCCTCCTCCTGGCTGTCTACCATTAGGTGATCCATTAGGAGGTGGTCCTCCTCTTTGCAGTGGGAATGGTCAGTTGTCTGGCGAGGGTATCATGGCTCGGTTAGTTCTAAACTCGTAAAACATGTCTGGCTCTCCTTGGTGACTTGGTGCATCAGGGACGTCTGGTCCCATGGCACAACATGCTGCTGCTATGTCTTCTTGGGCTAGAGGTTGTACGTGTCCAGTGTGCTCGTTTATAACAAGACGAGGTGGCGACACTTCTGTCTGAGTGGCCATGATAAATGGTATCCCTCTGATGGGTTCTGGTAGATGCAACTCAGCTGTTCGCTCGGCAAGTGCGTCTACTTCTGGTGAGTGTACTGCTATTTCTTCGGGTTCAACTGATGCTTCTGATACCATTGGGTGATGTTCACTGGTATCACTAGTGGTTGCTGGGGTTTGCGCTCGTAATTGGAGCTCAGTTGTAGGTGGTGCTGATTCTAGTTCCTGATCTTCTTGACCGTCGATCGGCCCTTGTTGGTCGATAGGTCGTGCGTCTGTAAGTGGGATATTGATATTCAAATCGTCGGCGGCTGGTCGAGTTGCTTCAAAGTAGTGGTTGGTGTTGCTCCACCTAAGTTCTACCCAGCAACAGTGTTCTCGGTTGAATACGATGGGATGATACCTTTGCGAGGTCGCGGCCTCCGCGTAGTATCCTGTGTTGTATTCTTCGTCTCTTTTAGTGTCTGGTACGTGCCTCCACCTGATTCTCCCGATGATGTATTGAGTGGGAGTGTCCCGTTCTCTGGATGTGATTTGGTAGGGATGGAAGTCCCAACCGTCTTTGGTAGTAATCGGCGCCACGGCGTTCGAATAAGTAGAGCTTGAGCTTAATGTAACGTGCGAGCTGCACGTAAGCCTGACGTAGGCAACATAGGGTGAACGCGGTGACTTAGCGAATCCTAGACTCAAGCGCAAAGGCTGAGTTACGTCTCAACACACAAAGGTGGAGCCTCGTGATCCCCTATGGATCTAGACCTCAACGCACGAAGGCGGAGTAGTTCGGCATGAAGGACTGGGTGATTATGTCGAAGTGGTTCAGTCGAGGGCCGTATGCCCAAAGCATGGAATTGAAGAGAAGAGCCTTGGATACAACACGAAGCGAAGATAACAAGAAGCTCAAGCTGCAGAATACAAACCATTCTGCAGCCCTATAAGTACCAAACTACTACACGACCGCTTTCGCTTACATAATCATACATGCTGACACATCCTGACTAAAACCTATTACCATTATCCTGGGAATTCGTAAGTAATGACTCATGATTGTTAATCGATGAGTCATGCAACTGACGAGCGACTCGTCATCATCAGTCACCCTTGGTAATCGTACATTAGTGATCCACAATGATAAGTCCACAACCGAATCGTAACATGGATGATCTCCTCCTTGATATATTTAGCTTCTGCAAAATGGACTACGATGCCTATGGGCTTCTCTTTCGCCCCATATTGGAATGGCGCAGACTGATACATGTATGCCGAAGGTGGCGATATATCGTATTTGCATCACCACACGAACTCAATCTTCAACTTTTCTGTACCCATGGGACACCTGTTGGCAAAAATTTGAGTTACTGGCCGCCCATACCCCTCATCATTGACTACTACATAAATTGGGATGCTGACAACTCGGAGGACAAGAGCCTTACTCCTAGCTACGAAGATAATGTCATGGCCGCACTTGAGCACCCTGATCGTGTACGCTATATTGGGATATGCGTAACCAGTTCGCTGCTAGGAAAGATGGCCACTACGATGCATGAGCCGTTTCCAATGCTCACACATCTTTGGCTTTCATCGATGGACGGTGATGTTCCAGTCCTTCCTGGGACATTCTTCGGCGGATCTACCCCACGCTTGCGGGTTGCCCATCTAGAAGGGATTCCCTTCCCTGCATTCCCAACTCTCCTTTTGTCAGCCACAGACCTCGTCGAATTCCAACTCCTGAATATCCCCAAGACTGGCTATGTTTCGCCAGATGTGATTGTTGAAAGTCTGAGAGTTCTTGTTAGGCTCAAAATTCTTTCCATTGGGTTCCAATTACCAACTTCTCTCCCTGAACAAAGACGCCAGCCTCCCCCGACGCGAGCCACCTTTCCCTCTCTCTCCACGTTCACCTTCCGAGGTGTTGACCAGTACTTGGCGAATTTTGTGGTCCAAATTGACACGCCCATACTGAAACAACTCACAATATGATACTTCAATCAGCATTCTCCCTTTCACATTCCCCGACTTTCCAATTTCTGTTGTGCAGCAACTAGCGCAGCAAACAGTGTCATGGAGTCTCACCTTGTGAAGGTATAGAGACTAGTATAGAGGTTTGTAGAGAGGAGTGCTCAAGTGTGCGTAGAGTGAACGACTTGTATTCTTAGAGGGGCTCTACTCCCCTCATTTATAGGAAAACCGGTCCCTATGGTCCACCCATGTCCGTTTGCGTAAAAGTGATGAGTAAAGGTGTCCACAATATCGCGTTTTCAATGACGCCTGATGTGAAACACCCCAGAAGTCTTCAATATCACCACGTGTGATACTGATAAGACTTGCGCCCTCCATATTGGAGTTGCGCCCACTTTGTGTGTAACGGAGTACCCTAATATGGTAATCATATGTACGATACTACTGTAATGTCGTAACTGCTATAGATAAGATATGTATGTACTTATTACGTTTCAACACTCCCCCTTGCTAAGTATACCGTGTATGTACTGAGCAAAGTAATATAGTACAGTAGAGATTATTGATGACAGCAATCAAAGAATCATTCACGTATTATTCGTAGGTTGTATTCCTTCATCATGTCATCGGTGTTGAGAGAGAAAGAGTCACGTGAAGAAGATTGGGACTAAGACTGAACTTTTGGTAAAGCTCGATCTTTTCCACTTCTTTGCGAGTGTGCCACACAAAGGCATTACTCGACACGTCTTCTAAGATTATCGGGTCTGATTCGGATGCATAGGTATGCCATCTGAATGTAAGGCTCTTCCGAGATCTATGCGACGATTTCGTTCTCTATCTAGGATGAGTAAAACTCAAGTCCTAGTTGTTCCCTAAATTTAAGAAACTTTATGCGTCCCAGATTCTTAGTAAATAAATCGGCGGGGTTCTCGGCTCCTTCAATGAACAATAGTTCAATCTTCTTTAAGCGAATGACCTCGTGAATGTAGTGGTAGTGTAGGTCTATATGTTTTATTTGCTTTTCCTGTACAGGATTAGAAGCAAGGAATATGGAGCCTTGATTATCTCCGCATAATGGAATTGGTTCTAAGGATATTCCAATCTCTTCAAAGAGAGATCGAATCCAGACCAACTGTCTACTCGTATCTGAGATAGACATGTATTCTGCTTCTGTGGAAGACAGTGCAATTGATTTCTGCGCTCTAGAATTCCAACAGAATACTCCATTAGCTAATTTAACTAAGTAGCCTGTAGTAGACTTTCTCGTTGTTGGGTCAGAAGCCCAATCAGAGTCCGCATATGCTAGTAAACCCCCATCGCTTTTGCCATCATAGACTAAAGCGTAACTAGAAGTACCAATGTGTAGCGTTATCACCTAACGCTGGTTCGACTTGAACAAGTCTGTGACGTGATACTCGAGTATACGGATGAATCTTGACAATCACAGGCAACTTAGCTAAGTTGCACAGCCACTAGGTCGTTTCGATAGACACTAGGGTATCCCGAGGGATAAGCTTCAATCGACTGATTGGAAAGACGCGAAGAGAAGACGAGGAGAAGACGATGGTGATGATTCAAGAAGACCAAGCTGAAGAGCCTTGGTCTTGACACTACGGTTTATATACAGTTACTCGCTGGCTTTAAAGCGCAGCTTTGAATCCAAACCCTAGTACAACTATACTAGTAATGAGTCATCATAAGTAAATACAAATACCTGAAACACCGGCAAACCCAAGTACCGGCGACACGTCAGTGTCCATGACTAATTGAGGCTTACTATCATAGTCATAACCGTATAGTAAGCGTCCCGAACTCCGAGACCTCGTAAGCGTGATGATAAGTAGTCCGCGCGATGTCAAACCGTGACATTACCCCTTTTTCAGGCAGAATGTCCACGTTCGAAAACCCAAGGGATAATGGTCGCACCTCGATTGACGGAAACCTCCTGGTCCATAATCCTCTGCAGTCCATTGGCCGCCTCCAGCCGACGCGTACACTTCCTGACTTCGTTACCGACCACGTACTGCTCATTTTCCAGAGCAGTGATGCGTTCCGCTAGTTCGGAGTACCGGCTAGTAATAGCTCGGTATCGAAGGACCTCCACCCACAGCGACCGATCAGGGATCTGCCCCATGGCCAGGTCGACCCCTTGGCGATCACCGAAATCCTGTTGCAAATACCGCATTTGTTCATGCGTGTAATGGCGGTCGTTATCCACGTCATCGAGATCAGGAGCGGCGTGTACTTCACCTTGTTGAATCTCCCCCCTTTCTTCATGCACCCGTATACAATCGGGTTATTGCCAGGCATCACGTGAACGTACTTGGCGACGGTGATATGACCATTCTCAGTCATACGGAAGTTGATGAATCTGGGAGGGATGTTTAGTTCGAAACCGTCGGGGGCGTCAGCCTTGTCCCGAGCGCGCTGTTGGTCAGCTGGAACTCCGCCTCCTCGGTAGTCAGGGAAGCAAGGACTCTCTTTTGATGCTCCCATACCAGCTCTTCTTCCTCGCCTTGTCCTCCTCGGCACAAGTGGTATCCCTTCATCCTGGGATTCCGATACTTGGCGGGGATCTTGGTTTTCTTTGTCGGACCCCGACTCATGAGCTCGGAGGGTGGCACGGATGTGAATACCCCAGGACGTCGCGGGGTCCATGATGACGTTGGTAGGAGGGTCGACGTTAATATATCGAGGCGTTGGCGGCGGAGGGATTTTGACGGGGTCATTGTTACATGTGCAGTTATAGATGAGTTGTCCGCAATCGTAGTGGATGTGGGAGTCGTCGGCGTCAGGATGGCCTGGACATGACAGGGCGGTTTGCTTACAACTTCCGCAAACTCTGACCACGTCACTGATGTCGGAGTTGCTTGGAATCTTGATAAGCGTTTGTGGAACAAGGATATTCTCGACGCGAGTAGGAGCTCCCTCCTCCACGCTCGATTGGTCTTCCTCCAATCCTCCGGCATCGTGTCCGCATACATCAGGGGTTTCGGGGATGACATCCCCGGGTTCGATGCATCGAAAGGCGGTGGCGATTTCGGCATAGGTAGGTTGGGTAACAGTGGGAAGATGGTAAGAGGTTTGGGAGGTAGTGGAAGCAGCAGTGGGGGAAGTGGTCATTGTTCGACGAAGGAAGAACTGATGTGCTTCATCCAGTGAATGGCCTATCTTTATACGTGAGGGAGTAGAATTCAGAGTCCGTTTAAACTCAGCTAAGGCGTCAGGGGCATGTACGTCAGTGGCGTTGACCCACTGCGACTCCGAGTCTGGATACCCCTTCCATTTGATAAGGAATTGTTTGCGCCTTGTTCTGCCGAATTGCCGTTGGTCTAGAATCTTCTCAATTTCGTATTCTTCTTTGCCATCGATTAATTCAGGGGGAGGTCTTGAGAAATTTGGTCCATGAAAGGAAGTCTCTCGATAGGGGTGAGAAGATCGATGTGAAACACGTCATGAATGCTCCACTTGGTGGGTAATTCCAATCGATAGTTGACAGGGGACATCACCTGGATGATCTGGAAAGGTCCATGTCGTTTGGGCGCAAGTTTGGCGCTTGGCTGATGCGTCCTCAGGTGACGCCCTTCTAGCCATACACGATCCCCTATTTGGAACTTGGGCGTATCTTTATGTGATACCCATGACTTCTGGGCTTTGATGATTTGTTTTTGAGCATGTTCCCGTGCCTGTTTGAACTGATCAAGGCGCAACGCCACTTGCGGCATGGGACTGGGCGCTGAATTCCAATCAGCACGAGGATTATGCCCCATCAATAAGAAGAATGGAGACAGTCCCGTGGCTTCGTTAGGCCAATTGTTATGCGTGAACTCTGCTATTGGAAGATAAAGATTCCAATTGTCTTGTCGTTCATTTACCCAAAATCGGAGATACTGTTCGAGCCATTGATTGGTTCGTTCTGATTGTCCATCCGTACGAGGGTGATATGCCGTAGAAATGTTCTGCTTGATCCCAAGTTGTTTGCATAATTCTCTTGTGAATTTGGATGCAAATCTGGGATCTCTGTCGCTGATGATTTTGCTCGGTAATCCATACCGCATGAACACATGTTTGATATATAGTGCTGCTGTCTCTTCCGCGTCGATCTCCTCGTTACAAGGGATGAACACAGATGCCTTGGTACAGTCATGGTCTGTCACCGTAAGGATTGAATCATAGCCCTGTGCGACAGGTAGTTTAGTGATGAAATCGAGAGCGATAGTCTCGAAGGGCATAGCTTCCGGTTTAGGGTATATGGGTTGTAGTGAAGCCCTAATAGGGCGATTATTGATTTTGTGTCGTTGGCATTCCGCGCAACCTTTAACATACGCCAATACCTCTTGTCGTATTGTTGGCCACCAATAGTATCGTTCTACTATTTTGCCAGTTTTGCTGATCCCTGGATGACCATGTACTGGGGTATCATGATGAGCAGCAATAATTGATTTTCGCTCCTCACTTCCCTTGGTAATTACTCTTCTGCCCTCTTTATACCATACCCCGTTGATCTTTTTCAATTTGTGTGGATCTACCCAAGGTTTGATAGTGTCTTCGTTTTGCTCGTCTTTGTGGTTGGTTGACCTCATTTCTTCTACCGTGATCGTTGCAAAAGACTGATTAGGCATTCCTGTACGGTGTGCGTTGCTGGTTCGTATGAATATATTATCAGGTAACACCGTGACATTTTCATTGTCTTGTTCCCCGTGATCATAGTCGGGTCGTCTTGACAATGCGTCTGCTCGTCCGTTTGCGGTCCCCTTTATGTGGTGAATCTCAAGATCATATTCCGACAATTCGAGTACTTCCCTCGCGACCCGTCGGCTGATCTTTTGTGGTTCTCTCCAATACCGCAAGTTCATGTGGTCTGAGAATACTTTGATTTTATGGGGTGATCCCGCTAGTAGAGCCTCCAGTGCCGA
>WITN01001173.1:0-23672 GCA_015025155.1 Lactarius quietus
TCTCCCGTAACACATTGGACCGCGGTTCAAAATTCCAAGTATAAGTTGATAGGCCGAACAAATGTCGTCGCACTACGCTATACCCATACACCCCAGCTGTGGTGAACGTACTAGCAGCTACCTTCCTCTGTCGTTATGGCACAACAGCTTGACCTCGGACTCAGACTCCAACCTTCTGCTTCGCATTCTCTTGGCCACTCGACCTCGACCGCCCCTACCCACGTTGGCACACAGAGTGAGAAAGGCGATGCGGTGAACTTTGATTCGGAGCCTCGAAACCAGGCTCAAGACGACTATCCAGATGGTGGCCTACGGGCGTGGTTGGTGGTATTGGGGGTTCGTCTTCCAGCGTATATGAGTATGTGGACACTGATCGACCACGCACTAGGCTGCTTGTGCCTCTTTTTCAACGTGAGCAACTTCTGGCTTGCAACCTACCTTAGATCGCTCTTTCAGGGAACTCATAACTGTTCACAGGGGTGGCTATGCGAATTCCTGGGGAGTGAGTAGATCTTACATTGTACAACGGATCGCGGGTGCTGATCATTGTCACTTTTTTTCGCAAGGTCTTTCAGGAATATTACGAGAACGACTTACTTAGGGAACATCACCTTCAACCATGTACGTCCAACCCATCTATTTCCACCCTTTGGTTTCACATTTATTAATGGGCATCATGTAGCGCTTGGATCGGCTCCTTACAAGTATGTGTTCTTGCCAAATAGCCTGACATCTAAGTAGGAACTCACCAGTCGACAAGGCGGCTTTGATGGCTTTCCCTGCGCTCATCTCTGGTCGCCTATTTGATCTTGGTTATTATCGTAGCACTCTAATCTTCGCATCGATAAATCTCGTTGTATGCACACTCTTGGTCGCAGAGTGCCACGAGTTCTGGCAATTGCTACTTTGCCAGGGCTTCGGCATTGGTGTCAGTGTCCAAAAATACCTCTCCTCTTCAAAGACTTGATTGTCAACTGTCCACTGTCCTTAGATTCCATGTGGTCTTGTATATGGACCCGCGATGTGTGTCATCGCTCATTGGTTTAAAAGGAGGCGATCAACGGCGCTTGGGATCGCCGCCTTTGCTTCCTCGGTCGGAGGCACCGTGTTTCCCGTTGTATTCCGCAACTTGGTCGTCACAGTGGGGTACGCACAGATTGCGGATGTTCGGTTCACTATCTAGCTAACATTCTCTACAGCTTCAAATGGACGATGAGAGTCATCGCGTCAATCCTACTCCTTGCCATGGGAGTCACGAGCTTGGTACGTAACTTGCGTCACACATAATGTGCGTGTGAATAAGAAGAGTCGCAGACTACACGGCGCCGACTGCCCCCAACCAGCGTTTCTGGCGGCTTGTTCAACATAAAGCAGTTCAGGTCCCCCGCCTTCACATCATACACGGCAGCCGGCGTTGTCGTCCTCCTCGGATTCAACACATGTAAGTAGCATTATCTGTGCTCTCCATCCCAGACTGATACACGGCCGCGCATGATGCAGTCCTCGTTTTCGTTGTTGCAAGCGGACCCTCACAGGGAGTCTCGGAAAGCTTCTCTCCCTACCTTGTCTCCATAGCAAATGCAGGAAATGCTGTTGGTCGCCTACTCAGCGGCATCCTCGCCGACTATCTCGGTAAGTCCACCTTGCCCCCGCCTTCTCCTCTCTCTTCCCTATTGTGTCGTTCTAGGCCCGCTGAACGTCATGATACCTGCAACGTTCATTGCCGGTGTGCTGGCGATCATATGGCCGTATACACGTGGGACAGCCGGGCTCGTCACGATCAGTGTGACCTATGGCGTGTCGTCCAGCGCGTTTTTAGCCCTCGTCGGTGCGCCGATGATGGCGCTCGGCGGGTACGCCGATGTCGGGCGCCGCACGGGCATGTACCTCACTGCCGCTTCACTCGGCGTACTTGCGGGCCCACCAATATCTGGCGCGATCAACCACCACACGGGCGGGTACATCTGGGTCGGGTTCTTCGCTGGTACGTAGTCGTAACGATTTCGGCGACACTCCGGCTTATGATGCATATTCTATTTTTCTCTTTTAGGTTCTTCGCTGATTGCCGGGGTGTTTCTGCTGGCAGTCTCTCGGTATTTCGTACTCGACAAATGGAGAGGCAAAGCGTAGGAGAGTGTGGATACTCCAAATACTGTTTCTTTTTTTTCTGTATTCTTTTAAGGACGCATCGTACGTATCTTCATGAATCGCTGTTTTGTCCCTGTCGTTCAATCCCATGCCGTTCATTCATTTATATGAAATTTGAATAAGCACTTCATTCCGAGTCCCCCTAATCCCACATCTCCATTTAGGATATACTCTTGAATTGGAAAGTGGGAAGAAACCACCAACATCCCTGTACTATCCTATTACACCTTGTGCTCGGAAATCGATAATCTTTTTTTGTATCTTCAACAACTCAACGTAGCTACTTCAAATTGTACATAGTAACAGAAAAATATACATCAGATGTCATAGTATTTTTATTTCCCTGGCTTCTGTGGTCTTTCGAAAGGCAGTCGACATTCAAAATTGTATCACCTCTTGCACGCTTTTGTCACGCTTTTGTCACGCTGATTAAGCGTTGGCATTTCGGCATTTGTGGCGACTGTCTGCACATGTTGAAGTCAAAATACGGAAAGCATCATGCTGTGCCGAGATGCCAGCCATGACCGAAAGAGGAACGCGAAATCAGTCACGCTCAAGGTCACTTTCGGTGAGTTTTAGTTCTGCAGCTCGATCGCTGTAGAATACTGACTCTAAAATTGAGATACATAGTAATTTACAACCGTTCTATAGAATCTGCCAAAAACATTTGTGTGGAAGTACTGCGGTTATCGGGGTCTGGGGGTGAGGATGCCTGTGTAAGACCAATACATCGGAATTATGATTTTTTTGTAGTCGTTGATTTGGACTGATTTCCCTTTTTATATATGATCTCACACCCATGGAACCTACACTATTTACTGTTTTTTATTTGAGAAGAATAGCTACGGAGAAAGTACTAAAATCTTCGAATCTTCAAATGTGTGCACAAGGTGTAACACGTGCGCAAGGTGAAATAGGATAGTACACTGTGACGTGCAAGCACAGGCGGGTAATACTTCGCGTTTCCAGGGAACTAGTTCTCGCGCTCGCCTGGGTTCAGGCTCTGCTTCGGTAGAAGGATAAAGTACATCCCTCGAACTCTACGACAAAAAACATCAAAGTGGCTAATGGCTAAAGTGTCGGTCCCACGTCCGATGATACGGTGCTCTAGAGCTTGAGACATTACTTGCTGGCAACCCGCAGCTGGCCTGATGGTGCCAGCTCTATGTATTTTTTCCTACCTCTTTTGGGAGGCACAGCAATCCTTTTGCGCTTCCCGAAGGCCACTTGTCGTACTGCATGCAGCGTGGCCTGGACTTTGAGTGCTCGAGTTTCAGCAGGAACTACTGTAACTGCACTTACCGCGCTTCAAATATGGCGGCGGAGATTACCTGTCGGGGGCGACCATACTTTGCAAGAGTGCTAGCAAGCGGATTATGGCTAAACACGTAGCGAAGCTGAACATGTACTAGACGTGTTACATGCAGTAACTCGAAGGAAACCCGAACTGCCACTGCCAGTGGCTGGTGGTGAACCAATATTAGTCAGCAATACTTGACTCGAGAGTCTGCAGTGCGTGGTCATTCCCGTTCTTGTTTCTCAGTATCAGTTGTATCCTTCTGGGACTTTCAGAAGTTCGACGACGACGACCGCTTGGACCATCGGAATGTGTGACAGTGATTCAAGCAGGGTCGGTAGGGGTCAGTCACTTCTGACCTTTGGAACGTGGTCCGAAGACTCGGAACTTACAATTTTTTAAGGTTAGAGAATACGCCAAGCCCCAATCAACTACGACCGCAGGCGGGGGTCATGGGTTCAAGTTGTGCTTGGAGACGTTTTTATGTTAGTGTTTTTCTTTCTTGCCCCGTTCAAAGCTCCGAGTTGTGCACCAAGTTCTCAGCCATAGGTCTTCTTTTTCCTCCAAGCGAGACGTTTCCGATGCACGACAGCTGGAGGGCGTTACCAAAGTGACCACGTTCTACAGGAGGAGGCCCAATTATCTGGTTTTTGAATTCGGACGTCTTCTACGTGTTATGCGCTCAGTTTTGTTTTGGTACTAATGTGACCTTCTAACCCCACCGACCTGGTCTGTACACGACCCTCGGGTCCGCGGTCTAAAATTCAAGGTATAACTAAACCGGCCGAACAAATGTCGTCGCACTGCGCCATACCAATGCACCCCCAGCTGCAGTGAGAGTACTAGCAGCAATCTTCCTCAGTCGTTATGGTGCAACATCTAGACCTCGGACTCAAACTCCAGCCTTCTGCTCCGCATTCTCTTGGCCATTTGACTTCGACCGCCCCTACCCACTTTGGCACACAGAGTGAGAAAGGCGATGCGGTGATCTTTGAGTCGGAGCCTCGAAACCGGGCTCAAGATGACTATCCAGATGGCGGCCTGCGCGCATGGTTGGCGGTATTGGGGGTTCGTCTTCCAGCGTATATAAGTTTGTGGACACTGATCGACCACGCACTAGGCTGCTTGTGGCTCTTTTTCAACGTGAGCAACTTCTGGCTTGTAACCTACCCTCGATCGCTCTTTCAGGGAACTCATAACTATTCACAGAGGTGGCTATGTGAATTCTTGGGGAGTGAGCAGATCTTACGTAGTACAGCGGATCGTGTGTGCTGATCATTGTCCATTTTTTTCGCAAGGTCTTTCAGTAATATTACGAGAACGACTTGTTAAAGGGAACATCGCCTTCAACCATGTGCGTCCTACCCATCTATTTCCACCCTTTGGTTTCACGTTTCTCAATGGACATATTGTAGCGCTTGGATCGGCTCCCTGCAAGTATGTGTTCTTGCCAAATTGCCTGACATCTAAGTAGGAGCTAACCAGTCGACAAGGCGGCTTTACTCGTTTTTCCTGCGCTCATCTCTGGCCGCCTATTTGATCTTGGCTATTTTCGTAGGACTTTATTCTTTGCATCAATAAACCTCGTAGTATGCACACTCTTGGTCGCAGAGTGCCACGAGTTCTGGCAATTACTACTCTGCCAGGGCTTCGGCATTGGTGTCAGTGTCCAAAATACCTCTCCGACTCGATTGTCAGCTGTCAGCTGTCCTTAGATCCCATGTGGTCTCGTATATGGGCCCGTGATGTGTGTCATCGCTAATTGGTTTAAAAGGAGGCGATCTACGGCTCTTGGGATCGCCGCTTTTGCTTCTTCAATCGGAGGCACGGTGTTTCCCGTAGTATTCCGCAACTTGATCGTCACAGTGGGGTACGCACAGGTTGTGGATGTTCAGTTCACTATCCAGCTAACATTCTCTACAGCTTCAACTGGACGATGAGAATCATCGCGTCAATCCTACTCCTTGCCATGGGAGTCACGAACTTGGTACGTAACTTGCGTCACACATAATGTACGTGTGAATAAGATGAGTCGCAGACTACACGGCGCCGGCTGCCCCCGACCAGTATTTCTGGAGGCTTGTTTGACATAAGGCAGTTCAGGTCCCCCGCATTCACAGTGTACACAGCAGCCGGCGTTTTCGCCTTCCTCGGCTTCACCACATGTAAGCTAGCAATATGCGTACTTTCCATCCCAGATTGATACACGGTTGCGCGTGGTGCAGTGCTCATTTTCATTGATGCAAGTGGACCCTCACGGGGGGTCCCGAAAAGCTTCTCTCCCTACCTTGTCTCCATAGCAAATGCAGGAAGTGCTGTCGGCCGCCTAGTCAGCGGTATCCTCGCCGACTATTTCGGTACAACCACATTGCGCCCGCCTCCTCACTCATCCTCATTGTGTCGTTCTAGGCCCAATGAATGTCATGATACCTGCATCACTCATTTCGGGCGTGCTGACGATCATATGGCCGTATACACTTGGGACAGCCGGGCTCGTCACGATTAGTGTGACCTATGGCGTGTCGTCCAGCGCGTTTGTAGCCCTCATCGGTGCGCCGATGATGGCGCTCGGCGACTACGCCGATGTCGGGCGCCGCACGGGCATGTACCTCACTGTCGCTTCACTCGGTGCACTTGCGGGCCCGCCAATATCTGGTGCGATCAACCACCACACGGGCGGGTACATCTGGGTCGGGTTCTTTGCTGGTACGTAGTTGTGACGGTGTCGGTGAGGCTCGGGCTTAATGATGCACATTCCATTTTTCTCTTTTAGGTTCTTTGGTGATTGTCGGGGTCTTTCTACTGGCACTCTCTCGGTATTTCGTGCTGGGTGGGTGGAGAGGCAAAGCGTAGCGGAATCTGTTGTAGCACTGCACTCTTCCCGTCCATCTATTGCATTCAATTGTAAAATTTAGTGGAGTATAAATTCACGAGATGAATTTGCCATCCAAGCGGTAAATTTTCAGTTGACCATTTTCAAGACACACTCCCTGTTCCGGACATAGGGTACGAGTAACAAGTAGGGTAAACTGGGTGAGGGCTGCGCAAGGGGCTGCGTCATACATCAATGCATAATGCATAAAGTGCGTGTGGTAGTCCGTCATTCCCAGTGGAACTTCATGTTGCCGTCACTCCCAGCGCTATCTCCTTGCGTTCAGAGCACGTAGTAAGCTTTTCTACTCAACTTGGTTAGCTAGTAGCTGCAGCAATCGCTTGAAATCTGGCGTCCCAAGACCTGTCGCCTACGCATCTCAGAGTCAGCCAACGTCGAAAGCGATGAAGAAAACTCTGGTGGAACTCACTGGATCCCATCCAACAATGGCAGAGAATCCCTCCGTGCCGCAGCCTGGGTTTGACCCACGCGTGATGTCGTTGAGGCCTGCAAGGCCGCCGTCATACAGCCATGGGTTGAGAAAACCAAGCGGGGGCCTGCCGTTCGAAAGACGGTAGTCATTAAGTAGCGAGATTATGGCTGCGACGATCTATACATTGTCGACCAGTTGAGTGCACGAATATGGACGACCCAAACCTAGAGAATAGATACCGACCGGAGTCGAACCGCTTGTGCCAGAATCCGATATCTCGACACCATTGTCAAAGAACCGGAATCCTGTTGCCTGCGCTGCCACATCAGGGATTCCGCGGCCCGAAACGCTGTACAAACCGTGAAGTAAGAATAGGGCGGATTTGGCCACAAAAGCGAGCGGACGCACTTGTAGAGACCTTGATACTGGGTGCCAAGCTCCTGGAAGAAAGTGGATGCGACCTGTTGCTGGTAGATCGGGCGTTCAAAGTAGTCAGAGAAGCCACCGCCTGAGAAGGGCGCCGCCCACTCTGGCAGGTGGCGAGTCGTTCCGCCGACGGCAGTGACCCAGGGACCTGCAAAACCATGGAGGTGAAGTGAGCGAACTATACTTGCGCTTATGTACTGTTCGCGAACGGAAAACAAGCGCTACACGTACAAGTTGCAGGGAATGTGGGGGTGAACCGGACCGTGCCGTCTCCAGTGACACAGTCCTCTTCACCCACGCCGTAATTGCCAGTCGAGAAGAGGAGGCTGACGCCACGCGCGCCGAGTTGTGCGTACAGGTAGCACAAGTATTCTGCACGGCCTCTCGATATATGTATTTCTAAGTTGGAGTACGAAGTGCTGATCGTCCGTGGGAGGCTCAGCAGGTCGAGGACGCCGTAAATCCAAGATAGGTACCAGTCGCCCGTGCCCAACGGCCCAGCGCCGGTGCTATAGAAGACGAGCGGTGTCGGATACGCCATTCCCTGAGCATACTGGGTGTCGAGGTTTGCTTCGCCGTCGGGATGGCTCGGGTCGTACTCCCCATAGTCGAGCTGCACGACGGTATAGGTCGCGTCGGTCCCGTCAGAGCGATATTTCTTCATGAAGGCTGTGAGGTCCGTTGGGCTTGGGTAATGCCATAGATATCCCACAATCGCGAGCATATTCCGATATGATGCAGCGGGGGTATAGCCCCATGTGTTGTATAGCTCGCGCAGGAATGACGGCGAGGTGACACCGTCATCACGGCTCGAATGTACTGTCACTGGCTCCCCTGATACCGCCTCTGCCTCTGCCACGTGAGAGCGCTTCTGCCCTGGCATGGGCAGGGGGTCAAAATTTGTCGTCGGCGCCACTGTCCACACGTGGTTGTGTAGAACCGCAGGAAGCGCATAGCTGATCGTGCGGACAATGGTCACATTTGCCTTGATGTGCCTATAAAGCTTGTATGATGCGCCAAGAAGTTTGTTCGCTTGGATTATTGACACGTTTGTGAGCGTCAGAGTGTTGCCATTTGTTATGGAGAAGGACGAGTCGGAAATGGGTAGTCTGTGGTGAATAAACCAAGAGCGGATGAGCTCGAGGGCATGTGGGTGAGGAACAGCAAGCTCAGCGACCTGCTCTCTAGTAAGGTGAGCACCGTATCTACACCCGAGCAGCGGCACCGGTGAGTACATGGGGGGTAAAGGGGTATAGGTGGTGAGGAGGGCGTGCCTTAAATTATTAGGGTCGCTGACTTCATACAACGCGTCAATCAAGGCGCTCTCCCGGTGGGGCCTGAGTGCAATGTGGAGGTTGATGGTGGTGCCGTCGGTCGGGTGGCCCAGATTCATCCAATTTTCTGGGACATTGTTCCAAGAGTGCACCGTGTGCATGTCGTCCCAGTATGGTGAGATGGGCTTCGCATAGCAGACAAGAAGAACGGTAGCAAGGAACGAGAGCACCGAGACCGGCATGGTTACAACGGGATGTGCTTGTTAAGTTAACGAGGCGGAAGTTCAGAAAGGGACAAGTTACTGGCATGGGAGAGCCTTAGCTTTAAGGGCGTCACCACAACTGTTACTGGCAGGAGAAAAAATGTAGCAGCGACTCGGGGCATGATTCCACCATGACGGCGCGGCCTCGACTAAGACTCGGACAACCCTGAAAATGTTACTTTAGAGCCCATCCGGCGCACGGTTTGTCGAACGCGGTCTCCAAGGCGGTCTCACTCTAAATATTCGAATTATTTTTTATTTTCTGAGCCCGACAATTTGACCGTCCGGGTAAACTTTATCGCTATGTTATCGTGTCAGATCGCCCAGCCAAAAATAAAAATGACTCTAGACTCATTTTTATTTGGTATCTCAGACGTGATTGTGACCCCTCATTACAGTAGGCCTCATTTTCGAGGGCTATTATGTGATCAAATTGATCAAATTCTGTTTATCGGCTTGGAAGTCGTGTGTAGTACGCAAGTTGTAACACATTGTGCACGAATAAGTATAGCTAGGAGAGCTGATCCTACATAACTGTACATACATAACATGCTCCCATTTTCTTTCTGCTGCTGCTTCTGTCCCTTCGCGCTGTAATGATAAATAGTAATATGATGGAAGAAAAATGAAGGGAAGGGGAAAAGGATAGGTAGGATGTTTGCGGCACCAGTAGGCTCTTTACAACTTCAAGTCACTCTCCAAATCCGTGTGCACGTCACCAAGCTTCAGTAACTTGGTGACGACTTCTTGCAGGCTCATCATGTGCCACTTGGCGAGCATGCACTTCGATGGGTGTCCAACGGCAGTCGTGAAGACGTCCTCGGGTGTGACCCGCAGCTCGACATGTGGATGCTCGCGGGTCCTTTCCTCTGTGACCAGCGAGACCGATAGCGGTGCATTCATGGTGTGCAGCACGCGGATAAACCTGCAGACCATCCGAGTCCACTGATATGTCCCAAGTGCTGCTCAAGGAACGCACCATTGCAGCCTGAGATGATGTATACGAGATTCCGCGGGTCCGCAGTGAGTGCCGTGAGAGTTGTGAGGGTGTCCTCTGTCGGGAACATGTGTGCATGTTGGTGCGGGGAGGTGGTGCTTGCATGTCGGCACAGGCAGGTTGTGCACGGCGGTTCGACGTGGGTCAACGCAGAGGGGGTCACGCATGGCAAGTTGGCGCATGGGGGTCATGTACAGCGGGTCAGCGCAGGTGGCTCGCATACGGCAGGTCGGTGCACGAGGTTGCACACGGTGGATCAGCGCACGAGGGTCACGCATGGCGGGTCAGCACAAGAGGGTGGTGTATGCACTGGTCGTGTGCATCATGCCTGTGATTGTGCACATCGTGTCAGCTGTGGGTGGGCCATACAAGTGGGCAGATGCTTGCAGGTCATACATGGCAGCAATGGCTCACCATTTCGTAAGTCAGAAAGCGGGTTTCCGAAGTGAGTGTGCCTTCGAATAAACAATGCACAAGGGTACCACTTTGTTGTGATGTCTCGGACTGTTTTAGTGAGGGTAGGAGCATTTTTTGATATCAAAGCAACGACTGAGGACGACACTGATGCAGGGTGAGCATGGGTGTAAGCAGGAATGCCGCAGAAATTTACACGTGTAGGGAACGGAGCGCAGAGAAGAGTGGAGGGGGTGCAGAGGGGATGACGGGAGAAGGGCCTCTCCGCACTCGTATTTGCGACGCAGGGCGGCTGGGGTGGTTGCTGGCGTTGGTGGGTGAGTAGGTCGTGGTACAGTTATGGGTAGGCATATATGTCCATGGAATGGGGCACTGAAGTAATCCGTCATACATCTTCAGCACACTCGCGATCAATCGTAACGCGTAACTGGCCACTGAACGTGAATGTGATTCTACAAACAATTCTCGCTGCGAGAAACGGTGTTTCTTCCTGTGGCAATGTCCAACTCAATTTAGGTGATGTCGAAGAGCCTTTCTGTGTTGAGACCGTCCTTCACCAAATTCCACTTGCCCTTGCGCTTCGTATGTACGTCCGTGTGAATGCCTCGCGCAAGCCCCTCGGAGTTCTCAGCCCATATTTTCGCCACGCCACCACCACTCTGCTTCTCTTCTCTCAGCCACTTGGCGGTCCGTCAGTCAAGTACCTGGAATGTCAGCCCGCCTGGCGAACTACGCCGCGTACGTGTAGTTACGGATGCCTGCATTTTCGTCGACGAAACGCACGCCCCGCATGTTGACCATGGCCCAACTTGGTGAACCCTTCGACAGCTCGCGTTTTCCCCAGTCGGCTGACGCATGTGCAACCCATCTCGTCGTGTGACAACCAGACCATGAGCCGCGCACCAATTACACGTGCTATCGAAATCCCATCGCCGTGTTGTATAGCGTCCCACAGACTTCTGCGGGAGTCAACTGGGAGTTGAGGAGCATGTGGGCAACGTCGCTGCTTCTCTGGTGCGTTATCACGAGACCCACGACTGGTCCATCCTTCGGAATAAGCTTTTTCGCAGGCGTGTAGTTCGACGTCGATGCGGGGCACGAGCGCAGCCAGGACATTCTCCACAACTGGGAGGTGTTCCAGCAGGCCAGCCTGGATGGTCCTGTGTGCGCCCACGGTGATGGAGCCGTTGCCGTCAGCCCACGCCTCTGGACATCTGTCGGCGACTAGGATGCGCGTGCAGTCGTGTTCTGCAGCCAAGAGCGTAGCGTAGGAGCTGGCGTGACCCGAGATGCAGTGATTGATGCAGTGATTGTGGAACGACCCGTCAGAGTACCAGCAGACAAATGACCTGTATGGCACGCACAAAGATACAAAAGATACAGCATATATACACCCTCGCATTATTTTTCTTATTCCTCTTTCTTTTTAAGAAAAAACAAACAGACATGCCCGCATTCTTAGAACCCATTCGCTATGATTTTAAGACCTGCCTCGCGTGCATCCACCTAGATCTGACATCGTTTCACTTGCTGCAAGAATTCTTTGACGGCGTGTCCATTAGGCTGTAGAGGGATTAACAGCGGCAAAGCCCCCATCTACAGCGATTTCCTGGCCATTGGTATAGCATCCTGCTGGAGACGAAAGATAGATGACTGTGCCAGCGATCTCGCCAGCCCTGCAAGTTAACATGAGGGTCAACAACAACGAAAATCCAGGCGGTTTGACATACGAGCCTGCACGCCCAGCTGGCACAGGGATCAAGCTTTCAGAGTTCTTCGCTACTTCTTCAAGACTCGTAATCGTAAGTTGCGTCATCTCGGACTCGTAAACGCCTGGTGCGATGGCGTTGACGCGCACGGGAATACCTTTGAGAGCAATTTCCGTCGCAAGCATTTTGGTGAGGTGGCCCGCCGCCGCTTTCGTACTATTATATGCGAACTTTTCTCTAACGGTGATTACGACTAAGGTATGGAGGCAGGGGTGTACTCACGTGTTTCTGCGCGATCTTCACCATTCCACTTACACTGGTGATGTTGACAACACTGGACGTGTAGCCTTCGATATCTCGACTGCCCTTGTCCAGTAAACCGAGAAATGCAGTGGTCATGTAATAGATAGAGAACGTGTTGATCTTGTAAACCTCCGACCATGCGTCGGGGCCGTCATCATTGAAAAGAGCGGTCCCGAGCGTCTCAGCATTGGCATTTTGCGGAGCATCTGGATCATTGAGGAAGGGTGACGTAGGTCCAATAATTCCGGCACTGGGGATCGGGTGAGCCTGTGGTGTTGTATCGGAGCAAGTAGACCCACTTGTTCACCAAGATGTGCAATCTACCATCATTTTTTTCAATGATATTCTTCGCCTTGATAATGCTGTCGCGATCTGAGACATCGAGGGGCAAACTATTGGTTGAGGAGGGTTTATCAGCACAGATTCCAGGTGATCGAGTACATACGGGATGACTGTTCCATTTCCTTGGACTGACAACTCGGCAGCGACAGTCTCTAGGACTTCCTTACGCCGACCTCCAATGTACACCTTGGCACCGTTCGCGGCAAGTCCTCTGGTAATCATGAGGCCGATGCCAGTGCCGCCACCAGAAACCAAGGCAATGCGACCATGGAGGTTGAAAAGGTTGGGGTTTTGGAGGCTGACCGTTGAAGACATGCTAAAGTAGCAGCTGGGAACGACGAATACCCACGTCTCATCGTGATGGTGGATACAAGAGCATCGAGCGCGGCCCGTCGCGCCACCGTCCCTAGCACCTGACCTGCACGCAACGACGATGGACGAAGAACAAACCTTGGAGGCACTCTCAAATGTTCTCTCTGCTCTCTCAGAAACGCCTTTTGACCTATCGCTTCATGCCCAACACATACAACTCGCCGCTGCAGCTGGCATGGATGATCAGGCGCATGCCGCACGCGAGACGCTCACGACCTACTACGCCTGTGCTGACGACGTGTGGCTGCCTCTCCTCGAGGAGAAAAAGAAGGCGGCAGATATCAACTCGATAGAGGGTGTCCTGTCTGTATTGCAGGCATACAACCTAGCCGAAGACGATTACTTGTGTGCGCGTTCCCTGCCATCCGACTATGCTTCGGTTAACCCGGCGTAGCCATTCCGCTACTTCGTCAGCATATGGGCTTTTTAATAGAAAGACATGCCTATTTCTCAGCATCGAGTGCGAGTTCAGTCTTGCCAGAGGATCCGTTTTCGAGGGAATGGACCCGGGAGGCTCTTAACACTGTTGTTGCACGGGGTGTTGGTCATATTACGCAGGTCAGCCTATCGCGCATTCCTTATGACTGCCCCTAATGCCCTTTTTCAGGGTCACCTGCTGTGGGATGCTCTGCGCGACTGGGAAATTGATAATCTCTCAACGGCATTATCGGATGAGAGGTGAGCGTTACGTACATCACCGCACACTCTATCTCAAGATCTCTGGTTGTTCCCTCAGATCAGCGGCCATCGTAGAGGTTGAAGACCTGTATCTCGAGCGCCTCCAAAAGTGTCATTCTAGTTCGTCGTGTCACCTCCAGATTACATACGTTTCTTCTGACCCGTCACAGCGAATGAGGAGACCTTTCAATCTTACTCGACATTTACAACGAACTACAAGGCACCACAGGCATACGAAACCTTGCTCGTAAATGCAACCAAAATCCGGGGAAGGCTAAGAAAGCGTATGAGTGGCGCGAGCCATACGAACTTGATCTGGTGAGAAATCTTTGTTGTTCATCATTTTATCGAATCCCCGTGATTATATTCACAAGGTCGTCTAGGAGAAATCTGGAAATTCGCTCTACGCTTACCAAAACTATGTTGCCTACGAACTTCGCGCGAAGCAGCCCGATCTCGACATTCTATCAAACATTCATGAACGAGCAATTGCAGAGGCAGCCAAGCGCAGGGCCGTCGGAGAAGCGGGGGCCGAAGAAGCCTTGAGATTGTGGTGGGCAAGCTACGTTGACAGCATGGCATGTCTTTTTATTGTTCATCTAATGTTATTTGCTCAAGTCCCATATCCCTGCAGAGACGGAATGACGCACCGGCGGAGCAACAACTCTCTTTGTACCGACGATCCATAAGGAGTGTACCCGGTAGCGGCGAACAGTGGGCCAAATATATTCGCTTTTTGGTGCAGTTACAGCCGTCTTACTCATCATGGCAACTATTCTGACTTTTTCTTAGGAAGTGAACGGCGACGTGGTTGACGAAGACAAAGGAGAGCCTATATCGGGTACATAAATCACGCATTTGTTGTTCATTCATTGACAACTTCCGGTCCAGTTATTTATGACAAGGCTTTCGCAACAAAACTGCTCCAAAACGACGTCGAAGGAATGATTGCCTTGTTTTTGGCGCGTGCTGGGTTCGAACGCCGTATATGCCTTTCAAGCCTCGAATACGAGCAGTCTGCCGGAGGTGCTACGCTTTCCGAATCTGCTGTGGCTCAGCCTTTCCTTGAACCTCAAGACCGCCTATCTATCCTTCTGGACCTATTGAATGGCGGTATCAAGACTATACGATCTGGTGAATGCCGGGCTCTCTCATCCACTTGCATGTAAATGCGCGCTGAGCAGCTGTCCTAGCGTCCAATGGCGGTGATTCTCGGTTTCGCCTGGAACGTTTCCTCTTCGCGCTTGTAAGATTCATCCACTATGATTAGCTCCTTCCGTTAACGACATCATATCAGCATCATGAGCTCGAGCAGAGCGACGAAGCGACCAAAGTATGGGCCGACACTGCGAAACATTACAAAACGGCATATATCCCTTGGCTTGAGTATACAAGCGCGCTGGAGTACGCAGTCGTTTCTCTTTTTTTTTTTTTGGTTTCCCTGGCTGACCGGGTCGGTTAGGCGCCTAGGAGACCATAACGAAGCCAGAAAAGTGTTTACGAAAGTGGCCAAATCCCCACTCGACTGGCCAGAAATGCTTTGGGAGGCTTGGCTTTCTTTCGAACATAGCCATGGCTCTGCGGAAGAAGTACAAAACGCACTCGACATCGTGGAGCGCGCGAGAACGCATGTAGAAGCTCGACGCGCCAAGGTGCCACTTTCTTCTCTATAACCTCCCTCATATGCTGAATGATCACACTGAAGGAGGCTGAGAAAGCTGGTTACCAAGCCACGCAAGTTACGTCTCTGCAACAGGCAGGGAGCGTACCAGTTGAGTTGGCTGAAACTGCGCAAAATATCGAAGCGCCGATGGACATCGATGAGGAGACGAAAGGGCAGCAGGCAGCATGAAGAGGAAGGCCGAAGAAGAGCCTACAGAGGAGAGCAAGAAACCTCGAGTCGGTGTGTATGTCCGAACTGGAATTCGCGGCTCCAACTAATTGGACTATGCAGAGCAAACTCAACCGCTAAAACGGTTCGCCTGATTTATGGCGACTACTTTCATGCGTACAACTGACATATATGCGATACTGCAGAGACCGGGAGAATTGCACTGTCTTCGTCGGAGACCTGCCAGCAGGGACGTCAGACGACGACCTGACTCAACTCTTCAAAGACGTTTGTCCCGTTTCATACTTGCGATGCTGTTTCCTGACAAAACAACCTAGTGCGGTGTTGTTCGCGAAGTCAAAATTACCCAACTGCCGAACATACTTGTCGCCACCGTCGAGTTCATGTCCCGAGACAGTGTTCCCGCAGCTCTCACAAAAGATAAGAAGCGAGTACACAACCACGAGATCAACGTTCATCTCGCGTGGGAATCGACGCTTTATGTGACCAACTTTCCCGAGAGCGCAGACGATGCTTCAATCCGCAAACTTTTTGCCCAGGTACACAGCTGTTTTCAAAATCCAGTCGTTGGTGAGTAACTGATTTAACACAGTATGGGCATATTTTCGACGTTCGGTGGCCGAGCAAGAAGTTTAAGAGTACGAGGAGGTTCTGCTACGTTCAGTATACGTCTCCAGTACGTTAATTTTCCTTAAGTGTTGACGACATTAATTCTCGTGTCGCACAGACTGCAGCAAGATTGGCCTTGGAGCTGCACGGACGGGAGCTCGAACCTGGCCACAGTCTGAATGTATACATATCGAATCCCGAGCGAAGAAAGGAGCGAACCGACGCTGATGCAAACGCTCGAGAAGTATACGTCGCTGGGTTGAGCAAGTTCGTGACCAAAGACGATCTAACAAAGTTGTTCCGGACGGTATGTACTTTGGTTATCTCAATGTTCCCCTCACTGACAGATGTCAGTATGGTCCTGTGAAAGAAGTTCGGATGGCTCTGAATAACGAAAACCATTCGAAAGGTTTTGCTTTTATTGAGTTCGAAGAAGAGGTTGGACTTTCTGTCGAGTCTCACACTTGTGGTCGAGTACTTACTCTCCGTCCCCTTGCAGAAAGATGCCGTAAAGGCTCTTGGGGCCAATAACTATGAACTCAAGAAGCGTAGAATCGCCGTCACGCAGTCCGATCCTCGTGTACGCTCTCAGAAACGGTGAGAACCTTCGATCTTTGAAGACCAATATCTGATTCGCGCAACCACCATGTCAGTGAGACCGAGACTGGATTCGGCAAGAAAGCGGATGCACGAAGCCGGTCGCTGCGCATCCGCGACCTGCCCGACGGTACCCAAGTGGGCCTACTCCAACAAGCCGTCGAAAAGCTTGCACCAGTGAACAGCGTGGATGTCTTAATCGACAAGCACGAAGCGGTAGTCGAATTCCAATCGCAGGCAGATGCTGCGCGGCTACTACTAAACCCCGATCCCTTCGAATTCAATGGTGCACAGCTACGGTTTTCAGACAGCGAGGACGTTTCTGGAAAACCGCGCAACGCTCTAGCAGTTGGTGGTGCGGCATTCGTCCCGCGGAATGCTGCATCGAGACCTCGTGCCGGATTGGGTCGTGCGCGAAATCCCCCTCCAGCAGGTTCACAAATACCTTCTGATGATGGTGCGTCGCCTCGGGGTAAGGGAAAGGCGCAGGACGATTTCAGAAAGATGCTTCTAGGTGGGAAGTAGTGTATTGGCAACGCTATCTTGAACACCGTATTACTGCTTGAATGCCGCATGAATGTAACTCAACAGAACCGAGTAGCGAGAGCAAAGTACTGAGTACTGAGCGAGTATACACACAGTGTACACAAGTCGTACACACCTACGGAAGTGCGGACCGTAAGCCGGATGAGCGCTTAGTCGAAGTCAGACCACAACCATCACGACCAGCGCCCCTTATTATCTACCTTACTTCCCATCTATCTCTCCGGCTTCCAGAGCTTATGGACGCAGTTGAGTTTCAAGAGAGCAATTCCATAGTGTTCGAGTGGACACTTCGCGGTCTGAAGAATCTTTTCGAGTCAAGGTGGGTACAACCCCTGTTTCTTCGAGTTGCCCCAGCATCCTCAACCCGTCCTAGTAAGGGTGAGGCAAAGTCTAAAGTAACGAAGAGTGCAAAGTTCGGAGGAGGGCGGTGGCAGGTATGGCGCAGCTCTAATTTTGATCACCCTTGATCAATAATGATGATTAGGTTCTCTTCTATGCGAACTCTGGACCACCCTATACCTCTACGGACCCGAGCTCTAGTTCTGGTGGATATGTGAGCTTGTTTTTGTCATGCGAGGTACGCTATATGGGTTTTCCGTATCGATAAGGTCCTTAACGTGAAGGGTTTAGCCGACTCAAGAGGAGAAGGACGCTGCGTATAACGGCAGGTGCGACATTTTATCGTGTATTTCTTGCAGGGAGGGTGTGCTTACTGTTATTGTCAGATGGGTCCGCGAAGGACTCTATCGGTTTTCGTTTGAGTTGCACAGGTCGTCCTCTTTCTGGACTCATTGATGCGAGATACTCAACTCCTCTCAGCTTGAAGAAGAAAGACCTTTTTCATGTCAAGGAAGCACACAACCACTCATTTTCTCATGCTGTACGTATTTCTATATGCTTTTCACCAACCGCGCTCATGATCTGCAGACGGCAAACTGGGGATGGTATTACAATTAGTCGTGATTTTGACGACCGATAACTGACTTGCTTGCAGGGCTCAGTTCGCACGCAGAGACGCAGCGTACTATACGAAGAACATCGTCAGGAGTAACGATGCATTCGTAATTACCTGCACAATTACCTCGACACCTGGTCCACCGACCTCTTCACCGACGACTCCCAAATCTCTCGTTCCAAAGGACCTGCTAGAATCAGTTGGCCAGCTGCTAGACGACCCGATCTACTCAGACATAGAGTTTGTTCTTCCATCTCGAAACCCCCGTGTGCCCACTCCGCGCCGAATATACGCGTCCAAGCGGTTGCTTAGTCGTGCAGACTACTTTGACTCAAGTATGTTTGTTCGGACACTTTTAGACCCCCGGTCTGACGTTATATCCTCAGTGTTTAATGCTGGTTTTGTCGAGGCATCCTCTGATACGAGTACGTTTGAGATTGCAAACGACACGAATCTGGACAACGTTGATGCCACGTCTGAGTACACGGCTCTCGGCACTCACCCAGAGGATTCGGATGAGGAAGATGAGGCATACGAACCAGGCGAATCTGATAGCGACCCGCCCAACTCGGACCATGAACCTGAAGACCTGCCACGTGACTTTGTTCCACATGACTTTTTAGAGCCAAGTCTCAGCGTTGCGGCCGACGAGCCCGAAGGGGGCGATGATAATGGCGAAGGTGAGGACGAGAAGCCACGTAACGTACGGCAGAAAGTAGCGCATCCCTCGAGCCCCCGCGGCGCGAATGCAGAAATCCTGCCTCGCACCGCCGCGATCACCACGGATAGGGACATTCCTGGCCCGCCGAAGTTACGCGTGGTAGTGAAAGACGTCGCATACGCAACTTATCGTGCGGTGTTATACTACGTAATCCCTCTTCTCCTTCCCTCTTCTGAGACTTCTACTCATGTTTCACTAGCTGTACACGGATCGAATCCGATTTGCACCATTGTCGTCGTCCTTCCTTTCGTCGTGTTCGCCTGGGGCCACTTGCGAGCAAAACATCAACGAAAGCCAAGCTAGCCTTGGTCCTGTCACGCGTACGGGGTCGGCGGAAGTGAATGCGGGCGCGAGCTCGCGAAGAGAATGGATCCAGGATTGGGCACGCGGAAACCCTGGGCATCCTGTGCCCTGCTCGGCGAAGGCCGTGTACAGACTTGCAGATAGTGAGCAATGCCTGATTCAGCGGTGGGAACCAAGGCACAAGCTGATATGTGGCCTGTAGAACTTGGGCTTGCAGAGTTGAAGTCTCGAGCTTTCGAGGCAGGTGTATTTGGCCTACTCCGTGTTTACCTTCTGACGCACGCACAGCATATCACAAAGTCGCTCACGGTAGAGAACGTCCCTTATGAAGTCTTTTCAACCTTTTCTGCCACTTTTGAAGTTGTTCGGAAGGTAAGATGTTGTGGAATTGTGAAATTGGTTCGCGGGCACTAACTCAGTTACCGTTATCAGGTGGAGGTGAAATATTTTCTCGACCACTGGGCGGAGATACGAGGCTCGGATGCAATGCGCAGCGTCTGGCACCAGATCAGATTGGGACGACATCCCGGCTTCGAGGAAGGTTCGCAAATGTCACCGCTGTGCCGCAGCACTCCAGTTGACCTGTACTTTCTAGTTTGGCCTGTCATTGCTACGAACCTCGAGTTCAAGCCCCAAACTAATGGGGCGGGTAGTGACCGAGAGGACTCTAATCGGCAGTCTTGAGAGCTCTCTCTGCCATATCGCGGAAACCCCTGGTTCTATCTATTGAGTTTTCTTGGGGCTGCTGAGTAAGATGTGATTTTGCGTGTAGGCGTGAAGAAGTTGCTTTTTTGGAGTGTTGTATATGGGCCTACCTGGAGTGGCACTCTGACAGATGCTAGGATAGTAGAGCGATGTTACCAGTGTAGGTGTTGTGTTTACGCAATGGCAGTGCTGCGCCTTGGTGTGATGGATAGGATGATGGATAGAACGAGGCTGGCCTAGATCAGGCGTGGGAAGCAAGTAATGCCGCAGAGCAAGCAGTGGAACTCTCCAGAAGGGGCGCTGCACACAATTTGTATTCCAATACCCCGTAATCTATCTCTTCCCCCAACCACCACCACCCCAGCCTGCTACCTGGCCATCTACGAATTAGCAGAACATCCTCTCGACTCGCTACTTGCATATTTCCATGGAACAACACCCTCATGGGACCAACTTGTTTGCTGATGCATTTCACTACATGTTCGGCCGTGCTCGGACGTCAGTGAATGGACGTGGCCATTCAGTCTCCGAGTCAGCGTCGCAGTCCTCTCTCCCAATTCAACCCGTGCGTTTACCGCCGCTCAAACGCAGATGTCTCTCTGATGACTTCATTGTTGTAATAGGACCGTCAGGCGATATCCTTACCGGGCTCGCCTGTCCCACACCCCGTAGACGAAGATGTTGATATGCTTTCGGCGGTTCACCCAAGTACTACACCCCTCGTCACCGCAGCAGATCCTCTTTCGCCCTCACCTGGTCTATCACCATCACCATCGTTGCCACCTCCTGGTTTTCTTGCTCCTTCTTCACATTCATTAATCGATTCGGACTTGTCACACCTCCCACACCCCTCCACAATAGATGACGATGCTCGTAGTGACATTTCAATGCCTCCTCTTTACGATGCATCGGATTCGGAGTCTGGGGAGGAGCCTTTTCACCGGAACGTCTATGACTTTATGTCCGATTCGGAAGTGGACGCCCACGATGTCGAGATGACCCTTATGCTTGACGATGGGAACTTCTCTGACAGTGGCGGCGCAACTTATATGGATGATGTGGTACCACCGCCATCTAATGCGATGACGACGGCTGAGGAGGGCAATATGGACCGCGATGTGATGGTTGAGGAGGATCATCATTTGCCACATACTGGTGAGTGTACAGGTTTACGACTGTTCCTGGGTGCCATGAGCGTTAATATGGCTTTCAGATGCCGTACCCCTTCCAAGCAGTTCAAGTGGCCCGCAGCTTGGCACATCATCACACTTCGAAACTCATTCACACGCACTTCCTTATCCTCATCCACTCGCTCACCCATACCCATACCCGCACTCACACACTTCCCGTCAACAACATCCTCACCAACACTTGCATCTACCTCACCCACCACAGCTGCATGCTGGAGTTCAGCTTCCTACTTTTCCTGGTATGCCCGGCCTTCGTGCACAAGGCCAGGGTGATGCCCAGGTCCCTCTTCCTGGACTCCGGACTCTGTTCCAACCGCTCTTCGTGGAAGCAGTCGCCGAAGCCGGTGAGCGTCTCCGGACAGCACAAGCCAGAGGTAATTTTGGTCCCGGTTCTGGTCCCGCTACTGGGCCAGACCCACCACCTGTAGGGGCGAATCGCACAGGCGTCCCTGTTGTGCAAGTGACGTTTAATGTGCCCGTATTTCGCGTACCCACGGACCGACCAAGACAACAGCAGCAAACGGAGAACCAACGTCCAGCTGAGCAAGCGGGTGAACAAGCGGGTGAACAAGAACGTCCACCTGCCGCGGCGCCATTAAGAGCCGACAATGCCAATGCGGAAAATAACCCACCTAACCCAATTCCCGATGGCATTCCCGCTGCATTACGTCAATTCATCGAAGCGCTCGATTTCAACCCCAATAATGCGAATCCTGATGGCCCGCAGGTCGGTGCGCCACCAGCATTGACTGGCCTCTTGGGTTTGCTGTTCGGTCTCGGCCTTGGTTCCCCCGAGCTTTATCGCGAAGACCCTGCCAGAGCGAAGCGACTTATCAACGGCTTGGAAACAGTGAACTCAGGTTTGGTGAAGCGGATGAGGAAAATCGGCGAGGGTAGTGCTGACGGTGCTATCTGTGCTATTTGTTGGGATACTCTCTTGGATGAGGGTGCCGAGTCTGCGGAGGTGCCCATCTGGGATGCCGCTTCTGATCGCGAACAAAATCGCGAACATGCCACTGATTCCGAACCAGGTCCCAGTAGTCCTGTCAACCCCGAAGAGCCTCTCCCAAAGGTAGTTGCGCTACCATGCTCGCATGTCTTCCATAGCGGGTGTCTTGTCCCTTGGTTTTCGCGCCCGAAGCAGACGACATGTCCGACCTGCCGATTCAACGTGGACCCTGATAACTTGACCTATGAGCCTCCACGTCGACCTCAGGCCGAACCTCGTCAACCTCAGCAGCAGCAACCACCAATGGCACCACAACCAGCTGCACCGGCGCCGGCACCAGCGCAACCAACACATCAGCAGCAGCAGGAACCTTCATCTGGTCCTGTACCGCTTCCTCAACAAGCTCCTCAACAAGCTCCCCAGCAACCCGCGCCAGCTCCCCCACCACTACGACGAACAATATTTGAACATACTTTCACAATTCCATTCCCACCCCCGTTCCCATTCCCGATGCCACAGCCAGGCAATCATGGCCCCCAGCAGGGTTTCCCCCCAACGATGGATCCCTTTTCACCTCAGGCATTCCAACGTACTCTCCACACTCTCCGTCAGTTGGCCCCTCCTATGCAACACCAGCCACAGCCACCACCGGACGGTGCTCCTGCTGAGCAGGAGGGTCCTGTCCCGCCCCCAATCCCCCGCAACCCCAGGGACGACCTCCTATGCAAGCGCAGCGGCAAGGCCTACAGCCTCCACCGCAGGACGCCAATGCGAACGGCATGCCACGCTTTCCTGGCCTCTTCCAGTTTGAGCTCCCGCAGGTCGTCCACATGCCAGACGACACATGGTTTTGGGCTGCGCCGTTGGGGGACTTCACGACACCTATGACTGCCGCGCGACCTCCACATCCACCTACGCCTCGCGTATGGGTGCCACCACACCACCCGGACTGACATTGCGACAACGAGTCGAGCAGGGCGAGCGTGAGCAAGGCCTGCGCTGTGACGACATGTCGTGTGGCGTGGGGCCATCAGACGACGATCCAGAGCCGACGGCCGACTTGGAGCGTGTTGTCATCCACGAGGTCGGAAACGGGCATCCGCGTGCGACCATCTCTTCCACCCAGCATGCTTGGTGAGCGCAGAGCGTGTCGCGGGATGGGCGCCAGAGGACGAGTGCGAACGCGAGCGTACGGCCTTACCCGTTGAAGTCAGCTGCCCCGTGTGCCGTGCGTTGGCGCTATCCCATATGAAGATTGGAAGAAGGGCGTGCATGACCTTGCGTGAGCTGCAGTACGATTGCCTTGTTTCTTTTTTCATGTCCACTTCACAACTTCGATATGTCTTTTTCACGTTCTGTTTGTGCTGTAATTTGGTACGATACACGTCCCGTTTAATTTCACGGCATGATATAAAACTGTACTTGATTGGCTCGCACGTCTTATAAAAACGGACATGTTCTCCACGTGACTGAATTGTGACATAATAGCATCAGAAAATCAAAATGTTACAGCAGAAGTTGCCTTTGAACCATGTCTATCAGATATCTTACGACCAGACTAGCACAACAGGTATGTCCGCGCTGATCGAGAACTTGTCCCAACGGATGCCCTGCACAGATCGATGAAGAGCTCATGGGCGCCGCGGGTGCCTTTAGCTTGGATCAGGCAAGTGGGATTGCCGTAAAGCATGCATGCCCTCAACTGGATGTCGGTCGT